>JAOVVB010233328.1:0-10189 GCA_028570985.1 Heterobranchus longifilis
TAATGTTTTGAGAAAAAAAGTGGTAATGTGCGAAAAAAAAGTGGTAATGTGGTAATGAGAAAAAAATCTTAATGTTTCGTGAAAAAGTGACAATTTTATGAGGAAAAAAGTCGTAATGTTTTGAGAAAAAAAGTTGTAGGCTAATGCTTCAAGAGAAAAAAAAAAAAATCACAATTTTATGAGAAAAAAAGTCGTAATATTTCGAGAAAAAAAAGTCACAACAAAGCTAAATGTAAGGTAAAGTGATTCCAGTGTGTTTTAGTGCCGTTTTAAAAGCATAATTTGACAATTATCGGGATAATATCGTGAATCACAATTATTTCGGCCAGGATAATCGTGACCTGAAATGTTCATATTGTGCCGTGCCTACAGTATTAAATCTGGTGTGCTCAGTGGAATATATCACCAAATTAGATGTGTTTTACGTATGTGTCAGAATAAAAGCATGGTGTCTGACCGTGACGGTGAGTTTGGGGTTGTGCAGGGTGACGACTTTCATGGCGGTGACGATCTGGCCCGTCTCCTTCACTTTCCCCGTGACGATGAAGTGGAGGTTGGCCTGTTCCACCAGCTGCTTCATGTAGTTCTTTGACTCCACCATCACCGACTCCTTCACGCCTGGAGAGCACAAAAACATCATCACGTTCTCGATAATGTAGATAAACGTCAATGGAAATACTTGTGAGTAATCAGAGCAGACGTTCTCAATCGGTTTTCAGCCAAGGACCCCCTCTACAGCAGCTGCCTACATCAGAAATTAATATTCAGAAATAAATATGTTTGGGGAAATAAAGGAAGGGGGTGCAAACGAAAATGACGAATAAAAGAAATAAAAAAAATGAAAATGCATTGTAAAATCATTTTGGAATAAATAAGTAGTAAAGGCAAAAATTAATTAATTAATAAATAAATAAATTCATAATATGGAGGATAGAAGCTGCCAAAATAAAATTTAAAAAATACATTAATATCTAATATCTAAATAAATTAATATGCAATTAAATGTACCAACATATTAATTAATTATTTAAATAATAATTAATTAAAAAATAATTCATTAATTAAATAATAATTCATTAAAAAAATAATTAAAATGTAATTCATTCATTCATTCATTAAAAATATACTAATATTAAAAATAATTGTAGGAATTAATTAATTGATAAAATGTGACATAAATTGATTTTAATGTTTTCCTTCGTTATTTATTTACCTTTGTATTAATTTCACTATTTATTTACTTTTTAATTTTCTCTTTTATTTTTATCTTTATGTTTTTAAGTTTTATTCATTCATTTATTATTGCCTTTATTTATTTGATGTATTCACTCATTTAAAATGTATTTATTATTTTCCCTTTGTGTTACTTATGGATGGTATTATAGTGAAAATAAATGTGGACCCTCTGGAACCCCGTCAAGGACCCCTGGACTTTGAGAACCAGTGCACGAGTGCATTTGAGGAATAAATAAACGTCGTTCTCACTTTTCTTCGGCTCAATGGTCACGGTGGGATTCCTGAACAGGAACTCGGAGCTGGAGACTCCGGTGTAGTACACCACGCTGCCGCTGATGTAGGCGTCCACGGAGCGGCGCTCGTCGCTGCTGTTGATGAACTCCAGGCTCAGCTCGAAGTCGTCGCCCACGCTGATCTCCAGGGTGGGCAGGACCAGGTCCACGTCCGCCACGGGGGGCTCGGACTTCTCGCGCAGACAGCCGTACTCCTCCGCTTTCTCCAGGACGGTCCGCTCCTCCGTGCTGCCTGGGGTGGATGATTAGAATATATTAATGCGTTTGCACATTTCTGTAATTTAAAAACTGTCAATGTTTTTTTGTCAATAGGTGTTGCCTTCCTGGTTTTCAGCATATTTAGAGATATCTATCAAAATGCCTTGGGCTTACAGGTACAGTGTGTAGTTTTTAGCAGCATCTAGTGGTGAAGTTCTAGATTGAAATCGATTGAAAGACTGTCAGCATCAGCCGATTATCTCGAAATATTACAAAAAAATTTTCTGGAAAAATTACGACTTTTTTCTCTAAATATTACAACTTTTTTCTCGAAACATTTAGACTTTTTTTCTGGAAAAATTTAAACTTTTTTCTCTAAATATTACGACTTTTTTCTTGAAACACTTCGACTTTTTTTCTGGAAAAATTATGACTTTTTTCTCAAAACATAACCACTTTTTTCTCGAAACATTACGACTTTTTACTTGAAACATTATGACTTTTTTCTCGAAACATTACGACTTTTTTTCTTGAAAAATTACAACTTTTTCTGTAAACATTCCTACTTTTTTTCTGGAAAAATGACGACTTTTTTCTCGAAAAATTACGACTTTTTTCTCGAAACATAATGACTTTTTTCTGGAAACATTACATATTTTTTCTGGAAACATTACAACTTTTTTTCTGGAAAAATTACGACTTTTTTCTTGAAACATTACATATTTTTTATGGAAACATTACAACTTTTTTCCTGTAAACATTCCGACTCAGAGAGAAGATAATCCCTCATACTGTCTCAGTTTTTCTGTTTTCATTAGGACAGAATGTATTCATGTTTTCAGCTTTTCAGCCATCACCGCTGATTCATTTCAGATTCTTGAATTTATAGTCAGAGAATTGTATATTGTATATACAGATGTAAATCAGAAGCTGAGGCTGCAGCAGAGAAAATGGCTCTGACCTTCAGGAAACTTGTACTGATCGCTGATGTCGCGGCGGGTCGTGTCTCCGGGAGTTTTGGTGAGCACCATGCGGCCTACGTGAGTCCGGTTGACTTTGACGGGCTCCATGGTCCCGTCTCTGCTCCGCGAATAAAACACCACATCGCTGTTCACCTGCCGGGAGAAAGGACAGACAGATTTTAGACACAGTTTTTACAGAAAATGACACTGAAATGTTCGGGAGGGAGGTGTGGTGCATGGGTTTTATTTACTATATATATATATATATATATATACATATATATTTCTTTTAAATTTTTTTAATTAATTAATTAATTAATTAATTAATTTATTTATTTATTTGCCATTTTTTTGCCATTGTTTTCCCTATTTTTTTTACATTTTCTTTTGTTTGTTTTGTTTTGGTATTTTAATTTATATTTTTTTATTCTGAATCCTGTATTTTGTATGTTTTGTTATTTTCTTTTTTGTATGTACATTTTTTTTATTGTTAAAAAAACAAGTTGTGCTTTTGGTTGTGAACTTTGTGCTTTTGTTTATAAAAAATAATAATAATAAAAGAAGAAAAGAAAAATTTGATCACAAATAAAAAAATAAATAAAAAACACTGAAATAATGTTGTTTAAATAAAGACTCACCTCAGCAAACACAAAGGCAGCGTCGAACGGGAAACAGATCTGCCCGTGTTTGATGGCCTGGACGGATGCGGGGCCACATCTGTACATGCCTTTATGGATAACGGAGGAAGACGTTAATATTCTGGGATTTCTCTGGGAATAATAATTGTATTATTTCACATCATTCTTACTTACCGTCGCTGGTCTCCTGCGGTGTTGCATCCACGACCTGCCAGCCTCCAAAACCAGGAGGGAGGTCCGGTCTGGACATGTAGCACTCATTCCAGCAGTGATAGTTCCTGATGAATATCATTTTAAATATCATTAGAGACATTACTGCTGTTTGGTTATCATCTAAACTTGTTATGTTTGTCCGGACGCTGAGTTACCAGATGGAGTCTTTGGTGCGGCTGCGGTCGATCCTGCCGTTCTCGTCCAGGATGATGTCCATCTTCAGGTTTCCATCGTTGTCGTGAGCGGAGTAGAAGTTGGTGACGACCCGCGATGGGATGCCGAGACAGCGCAGGACTGGACGCAGAAAAAACGACAAGCAACGACAGAAATCAAAGCGTGAATAGATGGAAAGAAAAGCCTGAAAATGTGCCTCTGTGCTTCCTTTCATTTCTCACTGAGCCTCGGAATTAAATCATCCCACAATTCCTTTTTTGCGTGACAGATAATTTAGGCGTTTCCAACTTATGCTGCATGATTACGTTGCCTAAGTTTAGTTACATCTCCTAAAGATCTTCTCCACTGTCGGAAAAACATTTGGAAGGTTTTTGGAAAGGAAAAATGTTTTTTTTTAAATATGTTCTGGTACTTAGATCCAGTAAAGTTCTCTCGGCATGGGATGATATGAAAATTTCATGTCACGATTATCCTGGCCAAAATAATTGTGATTCCAGATAATCAACAAAATATTCTTAAAACTTTAAAATGGCACTAAAACACACTGGAATCACTTTACCTTACATTTTTACTTTACTTTTTTCTTGAAACATTACAACTTTTTTCTCAAAACATTATGACTTCCCTCACATAAAATTGTGACTTTTTTTCTCAAAATATTACAACTTTGTTTCTCGAAACATTCTGACTTTCTTCTCATGAAATTGTGACTCTTTTTCCAAAACATTCTGACTTTTTTCTTGAAACATTATAACTTTTTTTCTCATAAAATTGTGACTTTTTTCTTGAAACATTAGAACTTTTTCCTCATAAAATTGTGACTTTTTTCTTGAAACATTATGATTTTTTTCTTGAAACATGAGAACTTTTTCCTCATAAAATTGTGACTTTTTTCTTGAAACATTAGAACTTTTTTCTCATAAAATTGTGACTCTTTTTCCGAAACATTAAAACTTTGTTTCTCAAAACATTACGACTTTCTTCTCATAAATTTCTGAGGTTTTTTTCTGAAACATTACGACTTTCTTCTCAAAACATTAGATCTTTTTTCTCAAATTATGGGGACTTTTTTTAAGAAACAAATATGAGGATGCTGTAGTAATTATCCCGATAATGGAAATCCCCCCACGATGAACTTATTGTGAGTGTTTTTTATTGTCTTATGATATTATTGTATATTGTATTTATTATTTGAAGGTCTCACAGGTGTTGAAGACGGCGGCGTAGACCCAGCACTGAGCGTAGCAGACGGGCATCTTGCTGTTGGCGTAGCTGAGCAGGATGTCCGTGCTGCCGGTCCAGGAGGTGGGCGCCACGCCGTAGGTGTAGTCGCCGCTCCAGTTCCCCACCAGCACGCCTTCGTCGTCACGAGAGTTCAGCTGAGACAAAGAGCACGTTTATGGAAAACACTGTATTTCACTGTAAAAGTTAAGCTTTTAGTTTCTATTTTGCGTCATTTTATTTCTTCCCTTTCCAATTTTTTTTTTTACTATTTTCCTTAAATTGGCAGGTAAATATTCTGTGGATAAAAAGCTGTGTAAGATTCTGAGATATAGTAAGAAAAATGCAAAACACCCCCCATGTTCTGCATGTGTTTTCGAGGATGTCCGTGATTATTTCCTCACCATAGCAGAAGCCTTCCTGGTCACCCTGATGGGGTCTCCTCTGTTGGTGATGGGCATGTCAGAGCGGTCCATGATGTACAGGCAGGCGTCCAGGACCCCGTAGTTAAACTAGGAAAACAAAATGAAATCAAAAGAATAACTGACCCTTCTCTAAGTCCCGCCCCCTGTGGTCACAGTGAGACATAGTCCACAGGAAATAACTGTAAATTTATGGAATAATAGTTGTGAAATATCAGAGAGAAAAAAAGGACTATAATCTGTATTCGAGAGCTACATTCACTTTCACACATTAATTTGAGTATTGTGAAAGAATTTCAATATTGCGCAAGAGTCAGACACACCATGTCTTTTTCACATGAACGGCAAACAGGAAAAACACTGTTCTTCCACAGCAGAGGAAGTCAATATATTGGTTTATTTTAAGCTAACGTTTAGTCATGATGACTCCCTGTAGCGCCGCAAACTTTTAGCCGTACACCGTTAGCAACATGTACTGAGGTTAGCACAAGAAGCTAACGTTTAGTCATGATGTCTCCCTGTAGCGCCGCAAACTTTTAGCTGTACACCGTTAGCAACATGTGCTGAGGTTAGCTCATGTTTAGTCATGATGAAAATCAGTCCCGGAGTCCTTGTTTGGTTTTTCTTCTACCTGTCCGTAGTTCCAGTTTCTCTCAGAGATGTCGTCGTAGGCGCCGTGGTAGATGATCCCCATCTCGTTCATCACGCACTCCTGCCTCTCTTTCTCATCATCCAGAAACACGGCATCAGCTGAGGAAAAAAACACAACGGGTCACGTGGATGTTTTTTGCGGACATAAATGTGAAACAAAAGACAATGAAAACGGCAAAAAACAACGGACCTGACGCCCAGGGATTGAAGAGGATGTAGAGGTCTCGGCTGTTGTCCCGTCTGGTCCTGCGGATGCCGAAGGGCGTCACCACGGCGACGTACATGTGGTACTTCCCCACGATGCAGTTAGCCGCGGGAGTGACGCCCATGGTGACCGTGTTGTCGGCGGTGTCTGTGATGCGGCCTTCCCACGGACTCGCTCGCTCTTTGGTGGTGAAGACGGGCGTGTAGGTGCCCTTACTGAACTGAGGGCTGGAGCCTGAGCAAACACAGAGGAGTGGCAGATGTATGCAAAATGACAAGAGGTCACAATCCAGAATTAAGAGTTTAGAAGTGCAGGATGGAAAATATCACTCACCGATGATAAACTCCACGGCGAACTTATCCGTCGCAGGTTTGTAGGGACGGTTGAAGGTGATCTTGATCTGGAACTCTTGTCCTCGACGGACGACGAGATAGTCAGAGTTGTACAACGCGGTGTGGTGCTGCGTCTTGTTGATCTCCTCGGGCCTCTTTATCATGTCCACGTCCCAGATGTCGAGATAATCTGAATGGACAGGAAGAGACTCCGTTTACATGCACACAATATTCCGTTTTTTGCCGTTAATCGGAAAAAGACAGTTTTCCTTCTCAGCTGTTTACATGGCTAATAAAAATCCACCTTCTTAAAAAGGTCGGCGTTGTGATATTTGCACATATCCAAAAACCTGTTTTCGTGTGTCATGTGAGGGTTGTCCCCGGCTCCTGCCGTGACATCACCCTCATAGCTGCGTTTCTCCTTCCGACCACAAATGTGGGCTTTTCTTTTGTGCATGCATCTCTACCCCGGCATTGCAACTGCTGGTTTGTTACAATAATCACAGCAACGCACAGAGTTGACCGTAAGCCGCAAACAGGCTGTAAACTGACCGTAACCTTGCAAAACTGCAGTAAAAACTTCAATTGAGACGCATATTCTGTATGTGCTGTTTAACATGTCCAAAGAATGCTCCTAAAACCAGAATAATACCAGCATATCCCCTGTGTATTAATTAGAAAATATCTAAATATCCAAACAGAATATGCTGTTTACATGACCTGTATCAAATTAGGAATATTGTCATATTCTGAATAATAGTGGAATATTAGTGTGTACAAAGACCTGCAGGATTACAGTCATTGTGCACTCGTTTTTTGAAACTTCAGTCCAGTTCATTCTCATGTGGTTTGTAGTGACGCATTCTTGGTCCGCTTGGATTTTTCTGCGTGAAACGAAACCGAACCGACGCGTAAAACAGACAACAAATTTACAAACTCATCAACCTGTAAAACTGAGTTTCTCCACAAAGAATCGTGCAAAAATCAACACTTTAAATCTTGCGTTTCCCAGAGATGTGCTCAGAAGTTTCTTGGAAAAAGCTTAAAAAACGACCAAAGAAACAAACGATTAGTCGACTGATCGACTTAGAGGGGACAGCCCTAAATCATTTTTAATGACTGAATGATTAATGATGAATTTTTATGATTAGCCCTGATAAAACCTTATTTTAAAGAGATATAACTTTTAAAAGAAGCAATAACACAATCTTCCTCTTATGAATGAAATGTTGAATTTAAAGATAATAAAACACACGTTACTCACTTAAATACACACATGATGTGGTATGACCACGAGCTTATGGTGGGTAATATTAGAAAACTTTAGACAAAAATCAGTCAGTTTGCTGACTTTTCGCTGACATAAGTGTGTTTAGTTCAAGTTTTCAGGAAAAACAAACCCTAACTCTGTAGAGAGTCTGCTTGAAATGCTACCAGATATTTGCAATCAAAAGTAAAACAGGCTGAAACTTAGTTGGAGAATTGCTCCGTGCTGTTGTAAGATTAACAAAACCCTCAGCCTCATACGTGGCCGTCGTCGTCATCTTCATGCTCTGATCTAATACGTCACAAAAATTCCAGTCACTGTATTCATGAATTCCCGTCACATCTGGATATCTCTCAGCGTGCAGCTGTGAGACAACAACACGAGGAGGCGTGTAGCGACAAGCTGCAGGAAGGTGAGGAGAGTTTATCCCGTTTGGACGTCACTCGTGTGTCAATCATGTGCGGAAACTAGCGGAAACCGCGTCAGTGTCGGAGAAAAAAAGACTTTATCTTCTCCAACGCAGAAGTCTTCTGCCCTTCAGTTCTCAAACAAATATCTTCTGCATGAATAAGAGCTTATTGTTAGATATTTTGCTGATTTAAATCCAGCTGTGTGAGCCCATCCACGCACAAAATCGGCAAATAAAAAATCGGCAAAGTATCTCTTTAAGAGGAGTAGATTTGACTTTGACTGAACCGGAGATATTCTTGCTTTTAACTACGCAAAAGCATGACGCTGCCTCGCGTATCCTGCACCCGTTTTGTCCGTTCATTGTGCACATACTCAGAAATTAACGTGATGCAATGTCTACAAGAACGGGTGGTTAAACAACACGTACATCTCCAGATTTAGTGACATATTTTATGGCTATTTCATATTATATTCAATGCATAACAATAACAGGACAGAACAACTGATAAACTGGACAATTAACACAAATAATGAACGCAATAACTGCAGGATTTGGATGAATTATTTCCAGCACATTATTTCCTGTCAACATTGCATCAGAGATGAGTTTTCCTGTTATTTTTTAGAAACTTTTAATACAATTCTGTTTTTGTTTTTTTGTTGTTTTTTTTACAATCATACATACTTAATAGTGGCTTTATCCTGTTAGTTTATATCTTGAATCCAATTTTAGAAATAACAGTTTCCTTATGTTTTCTTCACAGAAATGAATGAAATGCAGAGATATGGGCCAAATGGATGTTTTTTTTTTATTTTTTTAATTGTCTTACACCCCTTAAACTCAAGAAGGCCTCGTGACCCCCTGTGAAGCTTTGGCGACCCCTGGTGGGGGCCGGGACCCCCAGGTTGGGAACCACTGTGTTAGGCCATTTGTATTAACCTGCCCAGGGACGACAGAGGAAAATTTGCTCTTTCGCTAACTAAAAAAATCGCTAAAATCACTAAAAATGTGCAAAAAAAACAACTTCAAATGAATAAAACTTACATATACAGTATTGAAGTTAATGTTAATGTTTTACAGTTTTTCTCGCTCACCAGTCAGCGGCGGGAATCCTCTCGGGCCCGGCACACCAAAGGGCTCAAACTCAGGTATGTCCGTCGTGTCCGAGTTGGAGCTGGAGATGGGCGCCGCGGTGCGGCCGCGGTTCGACAACTTGGGGGGGCGCCCGCTGGGAGCGGGGGGGGCAGGAGCCGGGGTGGCGGTGGCGGTGGCGGTGGCGGTGGCACCTGGATCAGACATGGCGGTGGTGGTTCAGGGCGGATGATCCGTCGCAGGACTGGAAGAGGAGAGACGATAGAAAATGTATTATACTCTTTCTCGATTTTCATGAAAGCAGATGGAAATCATGGGGCGGATAGACTAATTATCTTTCACTTTTGTCAACATTCAGGGTTTCCCACACCATTTTCAAAGTCAAATTCAAGCACTTTTCAAGGTGCATCTTCAAGCTTTTCCAGCACTTTACAGCTGTGTGGTAAATTACATATTTATATACAGTATATCGTCGCTGTTTTTTTCATAACTTAATGCTATTTGTCACCCTTTACATCTGTCATCAGGTTTTTACAAATATTTAACCAATGAAAAGTACTTTTAAAAAATTAATTTTGCCTGAGGTAAAAAGCTCAATACAATCTTTTTAAATTTGCCTTTTTGGCAAATTTGGACACACAAGGTTTCTGCCTGACAGCGATACAGTATCAGGGTTCCTGCAGCTTAAAGGCAAGTTGTATTTAAGAGTTTTTTAATAGCACTCCAAAATTGTAGTTTTTAGGGCTGAATTCCGATCACGCTCCGTTCATTCCTGCATGATTGGCGAGCTGCTGTAAAACCCATCTGCCTCACATCTGTGGAAAAACTGGAAACATGCCCGAGTGTGTGTGTGTGTGTGTGTGTGTGTGTGTG
>JAOVVB010233330.1:0-10188 GCA_028570985.1 Heterobranchus longifilis
AAAATTCATCCAAATCACTTGTTTTACACAAACTTCCTGCAGTTATTGTGTTCACTATTTGGGTTAATTGTACAGTTGTTCTGTGCTGTTATTGTGGTGTATTGAATGTAACATTAAATATTCATTATTAATAAAATGTAATTTAGTCAGGGGTCGTCAATTTACTCAATGATAGAAAAATGGGTCCCCAGTGCTCAACGTCTTAAACTCTGTGATGAAAATGATCATTGTCCCACCTGTAGGGGGCGTAACTAGACAGTGTGGTAGGTCGAGCTCCTTAAAAGAAGAATGCCCTGGGCCACGTTTTTAGATACAATAATCCCACTTATCATCACCTTCTCATCGTGGCTGCGCTGCCTTGAAATACTAATAAATAAACAGTTTGAATATACTGAACAGATACCTCTTATGCTGCAAAGGCCTCGGTTCATCAGGTGCACTCACCTGTCATATTGTGCAATGCAACATTTAGCTTCAGGCCTCTCTCCGTATGTATGCTTTGTGCGATGGTACCACCAGTGGGCTCCTGGCTTGTATTCTGTAGTAGAGAGGAATCCATCTGCTTTTGTGGCTTGCCATCCTTATGAATGGAGGCTGCTATCTTCAGTGTTGTTGTTGTTGCAGAAGTACTTTTCAAAGTTTTCAAAGTGTCTGGTCCGGGTGTTTCTGTCGTCTTTTTGAGCCTCAGAGTCCTGGCTGTTGTTGCCACTTTGATTGGTAATCTATTCGTTGGGGTTGTAACAGTTGTCGCATGAGATGTCGTTTTTTGTTCTAGACAACTTTTACAATGAGGCTGAAATGTGTCACCTCTCGGAGGCATCCTGAATCCACAACAGCGACTTTTGTTGCGACTTTCGACAGTTTCGTTCGTCACTGTTGGTGATGTAAGATGAAGTGCTGGCGTTAAAGATGGGGTGCTTTGTGTTGTAGATGTTATTTGTGGATAAGAGGTTGTGGTCCCCTGTGGTGGCACTTGGTTTCTCTGTGTGGAGGAAGCAGACAGGCCCTTTCTGTTGCTCTTCTTTCTTCCACCTCTTTTTTTATTTGGCATCAATGTGCTACTTGTAGACACATTTAAAAATGTCATCGAAGGAGTAGTGGTGTGTGCACTTGATGTGGGGGGCATTTGGGAGGGTGCTGCTGTATATAGTTTCCTGTGTCGTTTACATCCTTTCCCCTTTGTCCTCCTGAGGTAGAAAGCGTCTCCTCTGGGTCGACAGCTATGTTCACTTTTGGGTGACTTTCTGTGTGGGTTGATCACGGAGCTTTCGGTTACATGCTGCCCCTCGGTACTTGTTGTTAACACGTTGCGGTCGGTGTTGTCTCCATATTTGCTTGTAACATCAGAGGTGTTGTAAGGGAGGGGGGTTTTGAAGACGGCATAGGGAGCCTTTTTGGTTATTTTACACCTATAGAGAGTAAACATGCATGTTAAAACCAAGAACATGGAAAAACTTTATCTGCTGGATTTTCAATTTATATAGACCACATTCCATGCATATTTGCATTGCTATTTGGGACAGTGATCTGTAATTTCAAGGACGATAATTAAAGTACCACAGTGGAAATTCAAGAATCAGTCACTCTTAAATTATAGTTATTATATTATAGTTTGATGCAATACCATTAATGCTAGAATACTAGGTTAACCATTAATCATTTCTTGTTTGTAAGATGATTTGTTAGTGACCTGATAGATAAAGTTGTGGAAACAGAGCAGAGGTGTGGCACGGTGCCCGTTATAATTTTGTGAGGTTTGGCAGAGAGTCAAACGTGTTATTACAGGCAACCTGCAGCTTCCCATTTACCCATACCTGTACTTTCCACTGAACAAACATCTTGTTTTATGGCATGCACTTGCTGTTGTGTCTAACAATATGCAAGTTAAAGGGGACGCTGCTCATTTTCAGGTTCATACTTTTTGGGTTTGGGGTTTTTGGATACTTTTTGGTATTTTGGGTTTCTACTAGTTTAGATTTTTATAAAATTGGTAAGAATGTCAACATTGACAAAAAAGCAGAGTCTGCACACTACAGACTATGCTCCCACGAGGCATAAATGTATTAATTACCACCACGGTGACGTTTCGAGTAACCTGCTCTTCTTGTTACTTTTTTCTCACTGTATGTTCTTCTGTCCAGCACCTATTTTTTCGACTTTTTGGATGTGCATGCCTTTGTGGACTTTCTTAAGAATGTCAACATTAACATTACATTACATTACACCAGCATTGATGGGTTTCATCACTGTACAGTCATATAATTCAGGTTACAGCTCAAAAAACATGTTTAGGTGCGCATTACCTCTTTAATGTAAAAAAAACCCCAAAAAAACATTATTTTTCTCATACTGTCTGTCTGAATATACCTGTATTCACCCTATTTAAGCCCTCTCCTGAAAAATGCAAGGTGGCATATTCTAATGAGCCTGCATGTGACATAGGAAGGGGAGCCTTGTTGAATCCCATGTTTTCTGATCTAGGCAGCTCACAATCAACTGCCTGGGTTGTTTTATTTCACAGTTTACATTCCAGATATACCCAAATGTGCACAAGCACTGAAAAAGTGAGTTTTTCATAATATGTTCCCTTTAAAGCTTCGAGCAACAACGTCAGTGTGTCTCTTACTTTCCCCACCAGTACATCTCAGTGCATCGACTCTGCTGTTTGAGCTCAAAGCAGGGAACCCGCAGGATGTTGAAGAAGCTGTAGCCCACCATGCTGGAAATGGTATCATTCACATCCAGAAGGCACTGTCGAAACCTGGTGAGAGGCAGAAAAAGAACAAGCCGAGGTCAAGCGACAGTGCAGTCAAAATCAACACGCACATGGTGGGTAAATATCCTTGAACGCTGCCTCATTTTGTCTGCACATTTAGTCCAAACAGTGTAGAATGACAGATAACCTTGTTATCTGGGAGGTGAATTCTTGCAGTGGATGTCAGTTACATGAACACCAACATATTACACGTGCGCCAGATGTCAGCACTTGATGTAAAGCGAGAATTAAACAGATATCTCTGCAGGTTTAGTAGAAGGAGTAATGGTATGCCCAGCAAACATACAAGTGGAGAGGAACGTGTTCACTCTTGACATCCAAAGTTTATCCGGAGGGCTGATTGCATGATATATTTATTACTCCTGGATGAATAGTAATATCACAATCACATGGCCCCCAGGATCTTTAAATTGGTTTACATTTATTGGCATAGTGACAACATAATACGATACTGGCATT
The DNA here is from genome assembly GCA_028570985.1 of Heterobranchus longifilis. Lineage (NCBI taxonomy): Eukaryota > Metazoa > Chordata > Actinopteri > Siluriformes > Clariidae > Heterobranchus > Heterobranchus longifilis. The sequence continues at coordinate 3,236 of JAOVVB010233330.1, forward strand.
CCAGAGAGGAGCACACTTTCATTAAGTGGAAGGTATAAAATGCACACGACTTCCACAACAATTCAGCCTTTCAAGCAGATCTATCCTGGCTTAGTCTCCCGAATACAGACCACAGCGCTGTCAGCACTGGAGGAAGGTCTGGATCTAATGCGTTATCACTCTGGTACAGGGGGAAAAATTCTTCGGCTTGTTTGCATTTCTTTAAACCAACAATGGCCTTGGGCGGCGCTAAGCCCCGGCTGCAGCACAGGGACTTTGAGAACGGGAACAGGAAGGGTAGGGACTTCCTGCATGGAAGGTGAGGCTTTATCCCCACACTGTTCATCCTGTAAGCCAGACTAAGGCTGCATGCAGACCAACAATCGTAATCAGGCGATTCGCTGCAGGGTCATCCATCGTCCATGTCACTAATGGCCCATTTGTGTGATGTCCTATTGTGCGTTTTAACCCCCAATGTAGCACAAGTAGACTTTATATTTTCCAATTATTGCTTTCCGTCAGAGAATTGTTATGATCCAGAGATTTCCAACCGCACCTGAAAGCAGCTTCACAGAGAAAGAGAGAGAGAAAAAAAAGAGATGAGGGACCGTGCATTGTTTTGGAGCTTGTTAGTCTGGCTTACCAGAAAAACAGTGCCTGGATAAGGCCTTCGGGAAATCTGCCCGCTCCAGAAACAGGAAGTCTGTGTTCCCGTTCTCAAACTCCCTTTGCAAAAACAACATGACGTCGAGTTGAGTTTCTCCAAAAGTTGAATATTTCTCAACTTTTCACCGATGCATCTTTTTTTGGCACCCCCCCTGCGGCACCCACCACTGCAGCCTAAACCCACTACCCCCATTCAAATGAATGGGAGAACTTGAAAGAAAAAGAAACTGGTCTCAACAGGGCCTAATCCTGGCTTGACTGCCCATGCATGCCAGAACATTATTAGGAAAAGGTCAGGGGGAGATTGGGAATTCCTGGTTGCAGGAGTTTCCCTGGAGGCGCTGAATACTTCTCGACTTAGCAGACTAAATGCTGGGGAGTGTCCGCTGAGGCTCACCTTTGGTCACAGTCACAGTGTGAGACGGTGAAGAAGTTGCGGTTGAAGACTCCATAATTCACCGTGAAAGCATGGATGATGTGCAGGCAGTGGTCGTGCTCACGGCAGCATCTGTCTGCACTCTCAAACATCCCTGTGTGCAGGAGAACAAGAATTCAATCACATATCAAAGGACACTTTTCATGGAAGCAAGTCCCCGAGCAGAGCTCTCTTACCTCATTTAAAAGCAAAAAGCTTCAAAGACAGTTAATTGAAAATTAAAAATATCCAGGATGTAAAACCAAGATGTTTCATTGAAAGGCACATCTTTTTGATGTGACTAGGCTAATGCCCAGCACACTTTATAATTGATTTTCTTATGATGTAACTTTAACTTCATTGTCATTTATCTTTGTGCAACAACTACTGTCCAATTACATGAAATAATGTTGGTTTGTGTCATACTTTCTACATCATGACTGAATGTAATTAAATTCAATAAAATGTATCAATAAAAGCTGCCATTATATAATGTATCTACAATATGATATCACTGTAAAATATCTATGCAAATTGACCACTGCTTTATCTAATGTCAAATGATATTTGTCTAATGGGGGCTTCAGTATTACTGTTACTATATGATAAATGTATAATACTTTATAAAAGTTGTATTTCCTGTACAGGGGAGGATTAATGCACAGGCTGACCTAGGCTGCAGCCTAGGGGCCCCACATCTGCAATTGGCCTCACTATTTTTATTGGTCCATAAGAAACATTAAAAAAAAAGCTGAGCTGTGCTCAGGTTCATATAAGGTCAATTTGATTTTTAAACAGTAAGTCTCTGCTACTGGACAGTGGCAAAAAAATGTCAGAAAGTAAATATGATAGCGGAGTGCAAAAATGAAAACGGCTGAAACACCAAGATCTACTGAAGTAAATCCCTGAGTTGACACCAAAACCAGTTGGTTTAGAAACACTGTTATCAGCACAAAATTACTTTTATTCTGGTAAAGCATGATGCGTAAGAGGGGGCCCCACACAAAGAGTAGCCTAGGGCCCCTGACCACCCCATGCACCTGCGCTAATAATCTGGAAGTGAGAGGTGTGATGACTTTAGGGCCAAACAGCTGGAGAGCGCCCCTAAAAATGCCCTTAGGTCTGTATTTTACATTCTTTCCATACATACTGTTTGTAGGCCTACTCATTAATCATCTCCTTCCCATGTCTCCCCTGGCCACTCGTGTCCTCCTTTACCCTAAACACACGTAAGGGGGAAAAAAGTACAAAAAATAATAAAATCAGAGTTCACCATCCTCACCTAACTGTTCGTATCCGACCGCTTTGCTTCCAGTGCCGCACCACAGAGTCCCTGGGAATATCCATGCGCGTTTCCTCCGAGTTTTCCCCTCTGATCCATTTCTTCTGGTAAACTTTGGCGCATTGGAGGAGACGCGCGCGCACGGAGCATCCGGAGCCAGCAGCATACTGATATTAAACCTCTGGGAGATTTGTCGATCCTGCATGGTGCTGCTTCTGTCGCAAAGACTATCGCGGTAACTTTCCGTGACGAGTGGATCGGTATTTACCTGGCATGCCACTGGTCGCGTGTCCTCGGACCACAGGCTGAGGTACAAGGAGCGCGCACCGGCTGCGTCCTCTCGCAGAAACGTGACGCGTGTCTGTCCGTCATGTGCGGGACTCGACATGAGACAGGACTGCACTGATCCGATCACATCTTGTGCTTTGGATTGAATGAGCGACAATAAGGCGAAAGCAACTTGTAGTAGGCACCTGCTTTGCATCTTAATGAAAAAAATGGGTGTATAATCAATCCAGTAGTGTGTAGGGTTAAATTAATGTCTGAATGGACGAATTATTCCATATGAATGCCTCAGTGTATTTCTGCACCGGCCGGCTTATACACGTCTGTCTCTATAAAGAGGGCATGTGCGCCTCCGGCAGAAACGGTGGTGAGATGTCCTCTTATTGGTCTGCCTTTACGGAGGCTCGTCAGACACGCCTCGTTTGTGCGCGCGTGTGTGGTCTGACTCAGACCTGCTTTCGGTTTATTCTTAATTTCTGATGAGCACAAAGGGATTTTGAAAGTTATGAATTCCAAGATTAAACAAATAAACCAGTGCAATTGTCGGAGTGATGCATAGGCTATCTGCATTTGTGCATTTTATCAACTTGTACCCAGGGGCGATGCCAGGGATTTTTGGGGCCCAATGAAAAGATATGACATGGGGCCCTATACCACCACAGGCCACGCCAACCCTATATTGATTGCTGCAGCCTAACCACCACACCTCCAGAACCCAATCCCATTCAAAGCTTTAAATAACTCTCTAATAGTCCAATAGTTAGGGGAGACTGGGGGCAATTGTAACAATTTTTGGTTTTGATGCCATTACTCAAAAACATCTTGAACTATTTGGACACAATGTTTATGTAGGTGACTTGTATCTGTGTTCTCCATGTTAACAGTCATCAAATGTTTTTACAAGCAATGTTAGAGTCACAATATTGATTGGAACACAAGAAGTCAAATGTTACAGCATGGGCAGTTGTAACAACATGCGTAATACGTCCATATAAATACCAAGGACCACAATTAACTCCCAAGAATATAGATATAGTTAAAACAATGTAATATCCATTGAACAATTAATTCAAGTTTAATTAAAACAGTATAATTACTCATATAATTATACAAGTATAAAAACTTGAGACATCAGTTTGTCCGTTGGCAGGCAGGGAGGGATCACTACAGGTTTCATGGTTCTGTCTCATTTCTGATTGGTGCAATTTGAGATGTTACAAATGCCCCTTGTTTAAAATGCGTAAAAAAATTGGTTTTGAGTCAGAGTTTAAATACTGAGTTTATTTATCTATTTTGATGTTGTTACTAAGCATTTTAATGGTGGCTCTCTGAATGTTAAAACCAAGAAAAGAGAAAGAAACTGCTTCTAGAATTATATAATTTTGTAGGGCTCCTGTCAGTCACAGGCCCTTATAATCATCCTAATTGTCACCCCCCCATACGGCGCCACTGCCTGAACCCTACAGGAAATATTGTCCTGTTTGTTAAATAGGCAGAGACAATGTCTTTGATAATAGCTCTCCACCTGGGTTTTGGACAAAGGCTGCAGAGCTGTCTTAACCTGTAGTTTCCAACTGAAAATGATTCACACATGGCCGTTAAGGTGTGGCAAAATACAATAGAAATGCTGGCTTAAGATATTGTTGGGTGATTTTTTTACATGTTACGCACAATAGTGGCAAATAACACCCAAGCATTCATCAGGACACATCCATCTTTCTATATCCTACTGTTTCAATCACAACACTTACAGTACCAGTGAAGTTCATTATATGCTTTTCCTCTGATTTCATCTTCTGGGATGGTCTTCACTGATTATCACAGTCAATACTAAGTCACACTCGAGGCTTGTCAGTTTTCATTAGATTTTATTGATCTGTGTAAACTCTCTGCAAAATCTTTACATGCAAAGTTATTTGCAAACATACATATTTTTCCAGTGCATGCACTATCTATGTACAAATACAGAGATAAACCAAGAAACATTCCACTGAACTGGCAGAATCAAGTAGAAGACAGCTATGGGTTTAGCTCAGAGAGAAGCCTGTTTTTTTTTTCTTTAAAAAAAAAAAAAACATTGATTATTTTTTATGTTGATCATCATCTGACAATCACTGTAGCGGAAGTAGCACAACATAGGACAGTGTGTGATGCTACTGGTGGGTGTTTGAATTGCTGCCACAGGAGGGTAGAGTGGCTGTGCAGAGAAAACAAGACACTGGAGAGATTTCTACATGTATGTACAGAAAGATTCATCTCAATGTCTGCTACTGATATTTAAAGTCCTTTGATGATGTGCTCAGTTGATTATCAGCCTATCCCGTGGATGCTATCAGACCAGTTTATTCAGATTACACCATAGTCACCATAGTCATGCAGAATATGGCCTCTTGTATATAAAGTATTAACAGGAATGTTATGGGGAAGAAGTGTAAACATTGATGGAATTACAATAGCATTAATTTCTTACAAAGTGTATATATATCTTGAACCACAAGACATTTCATGCATAGGATTTTTTGTTTTCGTCTTTATTTTGACATTGGAATAACTTGCAAACAGCTGTATAAATTGAGGTCATTCCACTTTTGTAAGGTGTGCTTTCCTTGGTTTGCTGTGATTTGTGAACAAACACTAAAGCCTTGGATGATTGGGGTGTGCCAGAGGGGGGGAAAAAGGGCCCTGCTTTGTGCAAAGGGTGCGGACGCACGCCCCGAGTCACGAGTGCACAGTGCATGCAGGTAAAGCTGCACATTATGACCTAACCTGTTCCAACACCTTCTCTCCTTGTTAAGCGGAGCAGCCAAATTTGTTAGGGAGACCTGACCGTGTGCATTCGGTGTAAACACTACAGTAGAAAACCTCTGAGGTGTCAGAGCGAACCACGAGCTTCAGAAGAGTAGGAGGTAGCAGGAGGAAAATACTTTTTTTTTTTTTCTCCTGCCAATTCTCACCATAACTAAGAACCGAAAAAAAAAAATTCACTTTTCATTTTCTCTAATTACGATTAATACTACCCACAAATCATAATTCACAGCTTGAATAACCATACATAAAAACTCCTAATGTTTAACTAGGTGTGCTATCATTTTTAAATCACAAATTAACAGCAACTGATGAAAGCTTCATCTAGCTCATGGTCCACTGACTTATGAATCATCTGTATATCAGATGTCTATCCTAACCTGAGCAATGTATCATTATGTAAACATTTCTTCATGGAAATATACAATATGTTTAGGACAGTGGGCACGGTTGAGAAATTCGAAGGCGCAGCTGCGTGTTTTCTTATGTCTGTGGCTTGGCATGCTTATACAGTTCAAAGTGTTGCACTACAGCGTGATGTAATCGCACGAGAAATCGCAAAAAAAAAAGAAAAGTAAATACCCTGACAGTCCAATGAGTTTCAGGCATGAGCATAATTGAGGCTTTTATGACTTTGAAAGATGGTGTTTTCGACCTCAGATGCCATAACATATTGCTTTTCTAGTTCTGTGCCAGTGCAATTCATATTCTTTAGCGATGTGTCAGCGCACTATATTACATCACTGACAGGCATGATGGTCCTTGTGCAGCTGTTCGTTGACAGATGTCTCGGTTATATTAGTGAAATCTCTAATTCATTTATGCCGTGATTTGTCCCAGAGGCAGATAAAGTATCAGCACAGGCAGATAAATTGATAATAAGGGGACAGGGAAGAAGAGTATAGTACATCAGGGGGAAAGGGAGGAGAGTAAGCCCGTGTTGATGGTCAGGTAGTGAAAGAATAGATAATAGAACAGAGGAAAAAAGTGCATTAGGAGATGAATGCAAACCATGTAGTGAGGTTTTAGCTCATGCCGTATGTGTGTTGGGACGAGGGGGGAGTGGTTAATCACTGGCGACGTGATTCTCGTTATACAAGGTGTGCCAGCGCTCAATCCTCTTGTCCTTGTTCTTCAGACACTCGTACCAGTGCTTCAGCCGCTCTCCTTTGGCGGTGATACCCAGCTGACAGCCGCCTGTCGGGGAGCAAGTGACGTCATGAGCAGGTGATAATTGTGCTTTTATTTCATCAAATCAAAGCAATGATATTTCTCAGATATTTACCGATGTAGTCGTTGGACTTCCCAATATCATAATCCCACACGGAGATATCTAAAGTCTTCTTGGCCAGTTCACTGTGTTTGATTTCATAACCGAATTCCTGAAATTTGATCAAGATATTAATTCATCATTTTCAAAGCCACATTAAGTCATAAAAAAACGTGTCATAAAAAACGAACAAATGTGTAAAAAAAATAAGAAACTATATGTGGAAATATAAATATAAATAAATAAAAGAA
>JAOVVB010233331.1:0-10188 GCA_028570985.1 Heterobranchus longifilis
ATGTAATAAATAAAATAAAATGACAACTTTTTGATCACTTTTTCTTGAAATATCACTGCAGCACCACGTCAGTATAAAATCAATTGAAATCCATGTATTATTTCCGTATCACAGGAAAAAAAACATTGAACTTTGGTTGGGGGGAACAACAAGTCGCTGACTCATTGTGTGTCTCCGTGTCCTCAGGGGCTCTGCCATTGCCAAGATTGTGGGTGCCAACGCAGCCAAGTATGACAAGTTTGACACCACAGTGAACATGTGGGTGTTCGAGGAGATGGTGAACAACCGTAAACTCACAGAAATCATCAACATGGACCACGAGAATGTGAAATATCTGCCCGGCCACAAGCTGCCCCCCAACGTGGTGAGTAACACTCTTTAATGACTGTTTGTCTGGTGTTGCCATATGATTGAAGTTTCACCGTGTTTCCTCTCTCTCCTCGTCAGTTGGCTGTTCCGGACTTGGCCGAGTCCGTGAAAGGAGCCGACATCCTGATCTTCGTGGTCCCTCACCAGTTCATTGTGAGAGTGTGCGACACCATTAAAGACCATATCAAGAAGGATGCTGTAGGAATGTCCCTGATCAAGGTATCAAAAATATTTTGTATTCATATAGTACCATAATGGTACAGGAAGTTATTTCTGCTACAGCAGATCGCTCTCATGATGCATTTTCACTTGTCTGCTCCAGGGTGTGGATGCGGGTCCAGAGGGTCTGAAGCTGATCTCTGAGGTCATCCGAGGGAAGCTGGGCATCACCATGACCGTCCTCATGGGAGCAAACATCGCCAACGAGGTCGCTGACGAGAAGTTCTGTGAAACAACCATCGGTATGGAGGATAGATGGACGTTTGATGCTTACAATAAGGGGACAAATGTGTTTGTTTTTTTGCCTCTGCGCCGTCCGTCCCATTCTCGTGATATCTCAGGAACGCTTTGAGGGAATTTCTTCAAATTTGGCACACGGGTCCATTTGGACATAAGGATGAACTGCTTAGATTTTGGTGGTCAAAGGTCTTTGACCTCACAAAACATTTTTAGCCATAACTCATAAGCAATTTATGACAAAATAGCCTACACTTAATACATTTTATTAAATTCCTTCAAAGTCTTTACTACATATATTTTATGAGTCTGGACAGACATGGATGTAAACTGCAACTTGACTGGTTGGCGGAGGCATACAAACGTGAGGCGGTAATTCTAGTTTAGAAATGAATATGAAAGAAAAGCACCGATGTTTTGAATCTATATATAGTACAATCTGGCCTGCAAAATAATTTTTTAATTTAAGATGTTTTTCTAGTTGTTTCTTACCAATTTAAAATACCCCATTCATATACAATTTAAATAAACTCACTCCATTATAAAATATGTATTTCGTTATGCACAAAATATTGGCAAATGGCAAGGGTGCCCGTGACTGCCAGGTCAGAGAGCAGGCCGAGACGGTGGAACAGGCTTTATTTGTTGTTTGAGTTTGAGACCCCTGGCATACAGGATTCAATCATGCATTGAAATATAAACAAATAATTTAATTCCAAACTAGATGTACACAGCAAGTGTGGGCCTCCAGCTGTAGTTAAGGAGGAGATGACTGGATGATTTTTGATGTATAATTAATATACAGTATGACTGGTCAAAATAATCGAAATGCTGTATATTGGTCTTTTCCATTCATTTATGTAACTGTAACATTTATACACATGCCTTTGAGACATTTTGGCATCCTGACTATTTAACACAAATCTTGAAATGTAAACTTTATTTTGAAAGCTTTTGACAGAGTAATAGTGCCATTTGTTCAGTCTAGTTTAAAAGATGCATATTTATCGTTTGATGCAGTATAATTATATTTCTTAGGCGCTGCACTATGGATACTGAGGATGTTTTATTTGTTATTTTTGGACACAGGGTGCAAAGACAAGACCTACGGGCCCATGCTGAAGGAGCTGATGCAGACCACCAACTTCCGTGTGGCTGTGGTGGAGGAGTCCGATGTTGTGGAGATCTGCGGGGCTCTCAAGGTCGGCTTTTATCCTCCTCCAAAACTCATTTATTTTCACAACCATCTGTGCCCTAGCTGAAATTTCAATGTCATCTCTGTGCTAAAGTTCTGAAGAGTACATTATTACACAGTTAAACTGCATAAAAAGTGTTGATGATGAACAATACTGTATGGTCAAAAGAAGTCTGTTTACAAGATCATGTTTTTGTAGTTTAATATTTGCAGACATCTACTGATGCTTCTCTTCATATTCACCATTTGCAGAGACTTCTGTAATCATTGAGAGATATTTTTAAAAGGTCAAAGAAAACGTTTAAATATCAGGTTAGAGATACGTCTGCTCCTCTTCGAGGTGCAGTAAGAACAATTGTACACGTTACAAACTAATCACTAATAATCTCATTGTGTTTTTGATGATTTTAATCTGGAAATAATATTCAACAGGATGTGCGTATGCATCAAAAGCAGTGAAGAGATAAATCTGACTGTAGAGCATAGATGATAGATGTCAACAAATATATGAAAATGATCTATTTGGATGCATTGCTTTCTCATCTAAACAGTGAGATTCCTCATATGCATCAGTACCAACATGTAAAACACAATAACAGCAGGATCTCCTCTTTGTTGTTGCTGAAGAACATTGTCGCAGTGGGAGCAGGTTTCTGTGATGGCCTGGGATTCGGCGACAACACCAAGGCAGCAGTGATTCGCCTCGGCCTGATGGAGATGATCGCCTTCGCCAGGGTCTTCTGCACAGACTGCCCCGTCTCCCCCGCCACCTTCCTGGAGAGCTGCGGCATCGCTGACCTCATCACGACCTGCTACGGCGGACGCAACCGCAAGATCGGAGAGGCCTTCGCCAAAACAGGCAAAGTACGAAGAACAGATTTTGTTTCCCTCTCTCTGTGTGTTTCTCTCTATCGCTCCCTTCTTATGAAAAGCATGATAATGTAACATCAAACTCTGTTTTAGACCATTGAGCAGTTAGAGAATGAGCTGCTCAACGGTCAGAAGCTTCAAGGTCCAGCGACTGCATCTGAGGTCCACGAAATCTTGAAACAGAAAAACATGGTGGAAAAGTAAGTTTGTCTCATGTTTTTTTTTTTAACAGGATCTTAATCACAAGTTTGGACATTCATCATTCCTACAATTACTGATGTATCCATTTTACTGAGGCCATTTAAATAAGTCATATTTAGAAAATACATTCACGTCATGTTATGCAAAAGTTTACATTAACATTCAGAGGAATAGTTTGACATTTTGGGAAATACGCTAATACGCTTTCGTGCTGAGAGTTAGATGAGAAGATTAGAGCCACTCTCATGTTTGTACAGTAAATATCAAGCTACAGCAGCAGCCGGGGGATCATCCCTATGCTCCCAGGGCATGAGTGTCTCTTAATATGAACTAACATTGGAAGTGATTGGTAAGGGCTATCTTCACTGTTCAAACTGCAAAAGAATGAAGGGAGATGGATGTTTCAAATGCAGTTTGAATGGTAAAAATGTGTTTAGCCACTGTAGGCTATAACATCAGTAACCAGGGAAACATACATACACATCCAATGCTGAGAACATAAAACCGTCTCCTTAATGTGTCGTATTAAGAGGATACTGAGCTGGGGAACATAGGACCCTGGGACCATAGATATGCTCCCACAGCTGGTTAGTGTAGCTTAGGAAATAGCTAGCCTTATGCTGTGCAAATGTAACACAATCTGCCTACCACCACCTCTAAAACTCACCGAGTAACATGTTATATCTTGCTTGTTTAATCCGTACAAAAGCGGCAAATGAAAGAGCGACAATTTGTGGCTTTATGAGAGGTTATGTGCTTGTCGTCACTGTGAGGTTGCGAGGCAACCAGCAAAGACTTCAGGAAGACTTCATAAAACCATAACAAATTAAACAAACAAGACGTGTTATTTAAAAAGCTTCAGAGGTGCTGCTAGGTGGATTTTGTTACCTTTGGGCCAAGGTTACAATAGTTTAGAATTTTCAGTTAGTTTTTATTTTATTTTATTTTTGACTTTTTTCTTTCTTTCATTTTAGTTTAGTTTTAGTTAGTTTTCGAAGTTTGTTTGCTAGTTTTAGTTATGCCTGCACTATTATGCAGTAAGCCAGACTAGGGCCAGGTATAATGTCTCAGATGTAGCTACATATACATACTACATGGCTGGATAACTGTATAGAAATGATCATAATGTTTAATTTCCGCGCTGCTTTAGTGTCCGATGTGAAGCAATTGCAGCATAGCACCACCTCCTGGAATGTCAAGTCCGTTCCATTTCTGTGGTTCAGTGTCACAAGAAGACGGGAAATTCATGCCGTCTCCTTTTTCAATAGTGATATATTATAGCTAAAAAATTAAAACTGAAATGAATTTACGTTCATTTTTATTGTATCTTTTATTTGTTTTTTAACCACGCAAAATCATTTTAGATTAGTTTTATTTCTTTATTTTTATTTAAAGGATGTCATTTTTATTTAGTTTCAGTTTACTAAAAATATTTTTCACTGCTTATTATCATTTTAGTTGCAGTTATAGTCAGGCTAGCTGTTTCCAGTCTTTATGCTAAACTGCTGGCTCTCGCTTCATATTGTAGCCTACATATGAGGATGGCACCAATCTTCTCATCTACCTTTCGGCAACAAAAGACAATAAGCCTATTTACTAGAATGTCGAAGTATTCCATTAATAATTTCCATCATTCTAAAATATTTCTTTTGCTTCTCCAGGTTTCCTCTTTTCACTGCTGTTCACCAGATCTGTTTCAACAGCCACCCAGTCACAGACTTCATCAAGTGTTTGCAGAACCACCCAGAGCACATGTGAAGGATTACACACTGATGGATGAATGGCTGGAAGTTGGACTTTTACACTAGAACTACTGACAACCCAGGTGATTGTGGGGGGGGGAGGTTAGGTGAAGACTATGCATAATCCTGACGACTTTCATGTTTGAATCTCAAACAGAAAACAAAATGGAGCGGAGTTGCCATCTTTACCTGAGCTGCTGTGTCGACCTGCTTCTGTTACATTACCCTTTCCCCAACTTCTCTTTTTACTGATTAGAAACATACATTTGCTGCATAAAATCTACCATGTCTTAAAAAGTTTTAAGAATTACTACCTTTACACAATACTCAAACCCCGATCTGAATGTTACGAAATGTTAGATTTCTTTAAAAGTTTAAAAGGTTTAAAGTGCCTTACGGTGCTTTTTCACTGACGTGTATGTTTTCTAATGTCAAATAAAGCACTGAACACACAACACCACTCCCACAGTGTTGTTTTTCTTCTGGAATACATTATTGAACCCGTTGACTTTGTGTCTGTCTTCATGTTGAATGTTTTCATTTTAACTTGCCTGCAGGATACACTCGTACACACTCTGCAGTCGCCTCGCTGTAACCTGAGCTCAGTCAGGCTGCCACTCTAAACTCTTCACCTTTACCATTTTCTACAGCGTCTACTTCAACCTTTCCTTAGGCGCACGTCCTCCCTCAGTCATCGTACTGTAAGTCAGTGGTTCCTCAAGTGACCCCTTTTCTATCTTTGATTAAACTGAGGACCCCCGACTAAGCTAAATATTTTATGGTTATTTCATATTATACTGAGTGCGTAGAAGTATCAGTACAGAACAGCTGATAAACTGGACGATGAATCCAAATAGTGAAAGCAATAACTGCAGGAGGTTTGTGTAAAACGAGCGATTTGGGTGAATTTTTAATGCAGATTATCTCCTGTGAATATTGTATCAGAGATGAGTTTTCCTGTTATTTTCAGGAACATGTAATACATGTATGTATTATATAACAATCATACATACTTATAGGCTTCTTTTTTTTTCGACAAATTCAGTGTTTTGTTCTCTGTGACGCTTGGCCATTGTTCTATTAGCTCTCTTTGGTTGTTTTAACTTTTCTAATGCAGGATGAGGATGATTAACAGAGAGCGAAGTCTCTGTGAATATATAACTTGAGTTTATGTCTTCACCGTGCCCTTATCCTGTTAATATCTTAAATAATAATCCAAACTTTAAAAATAACAGTTCCATTTAGTTTTCTTCACAGAAATGGATTAAATGCTGAGATATAGGCCAACTGTGTATTTAATAAAATACGTTTTCTCCCTGCGACCCCCTGTGAAGCTTTGGCGACCCCTATTGGGGGTCGGGAGTCCCAGGTTGGGAACCACTGCTTTAAGTGATGGCTGTGTTGTTTAGTTTGGACTTTTGGTACTGTAATTAATTCACTGAATGCCTTCATAGTCAAACAAGCTTTCCTTGTGTTTTTCAACCCACTTGATTAACAAGTGTTTTTGTATTCTGTTGATTCATTCAGAAACATCTCTGAAGATGTAATCTCCTTTTGGATTCTGTTAAAAATGCAACCAATGTGTGTCAGTCACCATATGCCAGTGTATTCCACCAATGCTCAGTCCCTGTAAGTCACCGTGGACAAGTTTCAACAAAAGGCAGCATGAAAGACAGCGGGTAGAACTATTTTCTCTGGCCTTGAAATACAATCCATACATACATTCTCTGCTTTGCCAGTATTCTAATTGATAAAACCATAGAAACACTCAAGCAAAAATCCTCCCATGTATGCTCTTTGATCCAACAAATGTATTATTATTATATTTTTTTACCAGCTCTGTTGCTCAGTTACATTGCAGACCATGAAGTCACATCATCTGCCACTTGTTTAAATTGGATTCTCTTGCTGAAAGCCCTTGCATAGTTATTGAGTCAACTGGCCTGTGAGATTTCTAATAATAGCACGCTCCAAAGGGGCAAATGTCCATCTATAATTAGACGACACGAACAGCACTGCAGCTGCCCCATCCCTGCTTAACAACACAGATGGAGGGATGCCCCCCTTTTCGAAATACTGTACCATTGTGGTGCCATCAAAAATCCTAATGTCATTTTTCAGCCACTTTGAGCTCCATTTTAAAGTTTGCATATTTTAAATGAACAATTGTAAATATTTATAATGCCTTTCAGTGGGGTGCAATGTCTTGTCATGTCAATGTCATGTCTTACAGGAATAAAATACCCTATATCAGTGGTTCCCAAACTGGGGTACGTGTACCCCCAGGGGTACGCAAATTGACATAGGGGGACGCGGAAAAAAAATTAAAAACATGATTTGCAAACAGCCTGATTACATTTTGAAACTGGAATATAAACAGACATACAGTCTGAGGTGCCTTCTCGCGTTGCCAAAAATGACACGTATGTAAAGCTGCCCTCTAGTGTTCAGCAAATTAATTGCACTGCCAAAATAGCTGCCGAGACTCTCGCTGATTGATTGACACCTGCGGCTGTGTAGAGTCGCCGTCGCTCATTCCGTCGCCCGGCTAACCGCCGACAATGGATAAGTGGTTAAAAAAGATAAAAAGCCCTTCCAGAGGGACATCAGCTGCACCTGCCAGCGACAACACTCCAGCTGAATCTTCAACTTCAAGGTCTACCTTGGACCGGGATGCTAGCAGCGGTGCACCTGTGGCTAGCCAAGCTGCTAGCGTAGCCATGGACAGCGACGAGTCGGATGCAGAGCCTCGTGATGCGGGAAAGCATGAAGCCTCAGACAGAGAAACAACCTCATCAACAAGGCGCAGATATGATGAGAGCTACATCGCTTTGGGGTTCACATCTATTAGTACTGGTGGATTTACTCGGCCACAGTGTGTTATATGTGCAAAAGTACTGTCTCAGAACTCAATGAAACCTTCACTGTTGCACAGACGTTTAGACACAAAACATGCTCATTTGAAAAATAAGCCACGGGAGTTTTTTGAGTGACAATTGAGAGGACTTTCTACCAGTAAGACTTGCATACGGGAGACAGTAGGGGGTCACATGTCTGAAGGGGTACAGTTTGTGAACCACTGTTCTAGATGATACAGACCACTGAAGGCCCTTATGCCTCACATCACAAGAAATCTAAAGTTAAACACCATTTCATTGTGAGAAACACTAAAATGTTGTAAATAGCCAGCTCATGTTTGGAAATACATGGGTTTTAAAACTGATAAAATATACAAACGTTCCTTTTCATTCAAGCTTTTCACTTTTTTTTATGTCTTTGCCTCTGAAGTCGTAAGAGACTGACGGATTGGGACACAGACATCACTCCGCTGGTTGGAGAGGAGCTGTTAGTCGAGGTCCTGGATGATATTCCGCTCACCATGCACAACTTTGTAAGTAGCTGGCAAACACATTTACATGGTCGTGGCGTCTCTGAAATACTTTTATATTGACAGAATGCCAACCGCCCTGCATTCCCTCTGATATTTGCGTTTGTGATTGTTTTTTGCCTAAATGTTTCTTGAACATTGCTGGTGTAAACGTGAATATTGTGGCCTTTATCTGTTCAGGTACGGAAAACCTTCTTCAAGCTGGCTTACTGTGATTTCTGCCACAAGTTTCTTTTTAACGGCTTCAGATGTCAGACGTGTGGCTACAAGTTTCACCAACACTGCAGCAGCAAGGTCCCGACTGTGTGCGTGGACATGGACACAGTGAGCAAACGGTGAGTTGGAGAAGAAGTGTTCATTATCATGCAGTCATTCTGTTCACTTTGTTAGTGGGATTGCTGTTTTTCACCTGTGGGCTGCCCGCTCTTAGTCGATAAGTCGACTAATCGGATGTTTTGCTCTTAGTCGGCTAAGATGTCTTTAGTCGATTAGTCATTTTTTATGCTGAATGACTTTTGTTCCAAGAAACGTATGAGCACATCTCTGGCAAACACAAGATTTAAAATGGGGCTTTTGCAGGATTCTTTGTGGAGAAACTCATTTTTACAGATCTGTCTGTTAAATCAACTATTGATTAGTTGATTGAGAGTTGACGAATTTGTATGAGTATTAATCAAATAAAATG
Organism: Heterobranchus longifilis; assembly: GCA_028570985.1. Taxonomy (NCBI): domain Eukaryota; kingdom Metazoa; phylum Chordata; class Actinopteri; order Siluriformes; family Clariidae; genus Heterobranchus; species Heterobranchus longifilis. The sequence continues at coordinate 8,907 of JAOVVB010233331.1, forward strand.
TCTTTAATTGAGTACAGCCCTAATTCAAATTAAGACCAGACAGAAAGAATAAAAGCAGGGCAACTATGCACTCTGTAAAGAAAGAAAAAAACATTCCCCAGAACTGTTGATGTTGCACCTGCTTGGTTACATATCATCAAGACAGACACGCAGCCATTATCCAGTGACAAGGATCCACACACAATAATAATAATAATCATCACCATCATCAGGGTTTTAAAGGAAACGGATACAAAATGTAGGTGTCCGTCTCGGTGCGTTGCATCTGTAGATGTAAGAACCAGAGCCTCACCAACTTTAAGTCCTTTAAATTGTCTGACACCTTGTTTCTTTACGTCTCTTTGGTCTTGTCCTATCTCTTTCCCCTATTTTTTGTCCAGGTGTGATTCTAATCCCTGCACAGATGAGTATCCACAGATACTATTGCCAGAAAATTCCCCATCGCAGAGCAACTTAGCCTTAACCCCAGAGCCTGCTGGGTAAGCTGCTGTACTACACAAGTTATAGTCAAAGGACAGTATAGTCTTAAGGCCTCTACACACTGGGGGCGGGGTTTTTTTTTGTATGCGATTAATTCGCACGTCAATATATTTTTTCGAGCTGTTGTTTTTGTTAGGAGTATTTTCACACAGAATGTGAATATTACATGGCAAAAAAAATTATTTTTTTTCGGAACAATTTTTCTAAGGTTTCGCACCGTGAATAAAGGCATCAACCAATCACGTTGTGTTGTTTATGAAGATACACAACAACTCGGAGGCTGTTACACAGTCTGGTCTGAACCAGGACGGTAAACTTTATTATTCCTTTCAATTTGGACAAAAGCAGCGCATACCAGTTCCACTTCTTCTGTTCTTACCTTTCACAATAAAAGACCTAGACATAGGGCTGCAAAGAGGTGGAAAGTTTCTGGTAAATTTCCAGAAACTTTCTGGAAATTTAAGCTTGGGAATTTTGGGAATTTGTACCCTTTTTTTTTTGCAAAAGAGTTGGAAACTTTCCATGGGAATTATTGGGAATATGTTGGAATTAATGGGAATATATGGGAATTAAAGAGAATTAATATGAATATATGGGAATTAAAGAGAATTAACATGAATATATGGGAATTGATGGGAATATTGAGGCATCACTCTACCATTTGGTAGAGCAAATTTTGAGTCATTTTGATATTTTGATGTATTTTGATGCATTTATCATGAAGCGACGTATCAACCGGTTGGTAGAGGCCTATATTTAAAAAAAAACAACTGTTTTTTTATTTTTAAATTTTTATGGGGAG
>JAOVVB010233334.1:0-10188 GCA_028570985.1 Heterobranchus longifilis
ATATAAAAACAAAGATACAAATAAGGAAATACAGATTAAAATAAAAATAACTTAAAATAGCTCAAAATATAAAAAATATACAAAATACACTAAATATACTAAACTGCTACTACTACTACTACTACTACTACTGAAATATAAAACATATAAACATCTGATAACACATTATACATGTATAAAATATACACAATAGACAGGTTATAAACAGGATAAGATATGTATATAGACAGGTAGTGATATAGGGTGTGAGTAGACTGTGTATAAATATGTGTAAAAAATAATACTTCTGTACTTTTATATAAGTAAAGTTGGAAATACAGGACTTTTACTTGTAATGGAGTATGGTTTAGATTGCTGTATTTGTGCTTTTACTTAAGTAAAGGATCTGAATACTTATTCCACTGCTGATTAACTGTATGACAGAGATTGGTGTTTCACTGATAACAAACCTCCACCAGGTCCATGTCGCTGAGACTCAGACCGGCTTTTTTGAGAGCTTCTGTGATGGCTGGGACGGGACCTAAGATGATTTAAGGAAACCAGAAATTCTTACTATAAAGAACCCAATGTCAGATACCACAACAGTTTATTTAGTCATCCAATCCCTTTTACAGTGATTCAAGGGGTTTAAATTACACCTCCATAACAAGTGGTGTCACTTACCAATTCCCATAATGCTCGGGTCACAGCCAGACACATGATAGGCCACAATTCTGGCCAGTGGAGTGAGCTTGTGTTCATTCAGCGCATCTTCACTTGCTATCAGCACCGCAGCAGCACCGTCAGATACTCCCTGCAGATCGAGAAGAGTGTTGATTTAGTAGGCTACTTTTCATGGTAGAAAACAGTTGTTGCATGATATTAAAATACATTTTACTGTAAATCAAACTGTGGAAAATGACACACACAACTCCTTTGTGTCTAACTCTTCACGTTATATCAATTGACCATTTTAAAGATAAAATATTAAACTTTCTTTGGAAAGGGGAAGCGCTGCCTGGCTCCGGCTGTTCTGACAGGTGCTCTTTGGTGGGGCAGGCGAAGATACAAAAATAAAAATAAAATCCAGGAATTTATTTGCTAAAAATTGTGTAAATGCAAAAAAACTCCCAAGAAAAGGAACCCAAGGCACTCCGTCTTATGGTTAATCAGTTTTTTTATTTTAAAACTCGAGCATGGCAAAAAAAGACCAACGCGTATCGACCTGGCTAGGTCTTCATCAGGGACCCTGGATTTTATTTTTATTTATTAACTTTCTTTGTTTGAAGTGAAACAGACCACTTGATTTATGTCACCAGAATAATAAACTAGAATGACCACCTCACAGTTGTATGCCTCCGCCATCCAGTCAAGTTGCAGTTTACATCCATGTCTGTCCAGACTCCTATAATATATGTAATTTATAGTGAAGACTTTGAAGGAAATGAATAAAAAGGTATTAAGTGTACTTTTTTTGGTGAAACATGGATGCTTCACACACATCTTCACGTCGGCAGCACAGAAGATCTAAACAATCACCACAGTTTCAAGATTAGGGTCACTAATTCAGTATCGATCAAATGATGCCAGATGTTATGTCGTTGAATAATGGCCAGAAAAGCATTTTTGCAGAACATTATGACGTCACAGTGAAGTTGACCTTTGACCTTTTGGGTATAAAATGTAGTCACTTCATCATTTTATCCTGTCAGACATTTGTGTGAAATGCTGTCATAATTAGCATGTGAATTCTTGAGTTATGGACAGAAATGTGTTTTGTGAGGTCATAGTGACCTTTTTTTTTTCTTTTTTAAAAGACATTTTAGGCATTTTCATGCTATATTTTCATAGTGACAGAGATGAGAGCACAAAAGGGCCCTGGGCCCCTGCAGTGAGGTGAGCTACCAGGGCTTCTCGGCCTTTGACCTTCGACCACCAAAAATCAGTTCATCCTTGAGTCCAAGTTGACATTTGTGCCAAATTTGAAGAAATTCCCTCCAGGCGATCCTGAGATATCGCATTCACGAGAATGGGACGGACAGACAACCATAAAACACAGTGCCTCCGGTCACGGCTGTTGCCGGTGCGGAGGCATAAAAATAAACTGACCAGCTCAGATCCTGAAGAGGAATCAACACCGTGGGCGTAAACTCACCGAAGCATTGGCAGCGGTAACAGTCCCTCCCTTCTTGAAGACGGGAGGCAGTTTGGCCATCTGTTCTAGTGTCGTCTGTGGACGAGGGTGTTCATCCTGAGCCATGGACACTTTGCCTTTCCTAGCTTTCACATCAATGGGAGCAATTTCTGCCGTGTAGTAACCGCTCTCATGAGCTGTAAATAGAAGAAAGTTACCATTTACCTATTAAGAATGAGGGGCAAAGTTAACTTCTTAACTTCCAATAATAATAGCAATATATTTCAGTGTTACTATGTGGAAGGTGCGCAGACCGTAGAAATATTCAAAAGATATCAAAAAATTAAACCCGTCTTACCTGCCTTCCACTTTTGTTGCGTCTGATATGCATAGTTGTCAACTTCTTCTCGTGTGATCTGGTATTTCTCTGCCAGGTTTTCTGCTGTGATGCCCATTGGGATTTTGACGTGCAGGTCAGTCAGCCCCGCCCACAAGGTGTCCTCCAGCTGTCAGGCAGATGAGGAGAGGGTTTATCTTTTTGTCAAAAGCTTCTGGAGTTTAATAACAAGCTGTCTTCATGGTCATCTCATGCACATTTACGTCAAGTGTTTTGGGGGATTAGAAAGTAGAGAAAATAAACCAAAAGCCAACCTTGAGATCGAGTCCAAACTTTGTACCAAATCGTATGTTGCGAACAGCGTACGGGGCCTGGCTCATACTCTCTGAGCCTCCGCACAGGACCACCTCCGACTCTCTGAGGCAAATCTCCTGCAAACACACGAGGTAATGGGGTTTTGTTTTGGAGAAAAAAGACAAACTATAAGACACATTCTGTTCAATTGATATATGTGGAATATTATACTTTTACTAACATATACAGAGCTTTCCATAAGTGCCAGCTGCCAGCCAAACAGCTGACTACTCATTTAAATCCAGTAACTTTATTATATACATCTTAATTTAATGAATGAACCAGTGAATTAATTATATTTATTTACATTACACTTTTTACAGCAATTAATTAATTAATTAATGATTCAGTAAATTCACATGATTCGAGTCAAGTGATTCACATGTTTTGCTATTTTTTGCATAGGTTTATTTTATTAATAATTTAAAACCAATGCATAGGCTGGATAAGACATAGGATCAAAAACCTGCCCCCCCCCCAAAAAAAAAAAACATTGTGTATTTTCATTGAATAAGAGTGCTTTTATGTTTCTAGTAAAACAATACATTAACCATGGCATGTCTTGATGAACCTTACAGTAAAGGTGTCAATAAATAAATACAAAATAATAAATAATGATTCTCAATTACAAAATCAGACAGGAACAGGTGTGGTTTTCAATATTAATAGCTATTTACAGACTGTGTGGGCTAAAACGCACAAGAAGCCTAATACTGCTTTACAATAATTCACTAGCTGTTTACAATCAGGTAGGCAAACTTTTTAAAATATGCAATAATTAAGATCAGTGTATATGATGGAATAGTGGCATTAGAATGTGCCAGAAGTCACCAAATTTGGGCTTTTATGGGCACTTTTTTTTTCCTGGGGGAGCATGCCTCTGGACCCCCCTACCTGGTTACTTCTTCCCCACTGGCTGGCTAATCCATATCTTATGGAAAGCCCTGTATATACCATGCTCTTTTTAAAAATATCTCCAGTCTTTTACACATATACAGTAGTGTACAATACTATGGTTTATTCTACATTTGTATTTCTGCCAGAATGTTTTTGGTTCGTGCTTACTTGAGCACCATTGATGATGGCCTGGAAACCAGATCCACACAGTCTGTTCACGGTGAGAGCAGGCACTGGAATAGGAACACCACACCTCAGACCGACATGACGAGCAATGTAGGGTGCATCGGCTGAGCTCTGAAATTAGGTGGGGAAGATAAAGAGAAATGAAAAGGTGAGGACCAACACGAGACAGCACACAAATAAGCATGTTAACAAGCATTTTCACATGATGATAGTTGCAATCTGTTGGATTTTAGGTACCTGCATGACATTTCCCATGATGACACTGTTTACAAGTTCTGGTGCCACGCCCCCTGCAGCGAGGGCAGCTTTGGCTGCATGCTCAGCCAAGTCTGTTGCACTGTGATCCTTCAGCACGCCACCATAGGTACCGAATGGAGTGCGCTTGGCAGCTACAACAAATACACCTGCAGAGAAACAACAGAGTATTTAGTACAGCGACAACCACTTCAAAAACACCCACCACTCAGCCACAGCCAGATCACAGCGTCAGGAAGTACGGGGTGGTACATACAAATAGTCGACACAGCCAGTGCTCTGAGATGCAGAAGATAAAGATACAGTATAACAGGGAATCTAACATCAGATGGATCAAATTGGACTGGAGGGAAAAGAGGAGTAACTACTTTTGGATTTTCAATCCTCAAGGTAGAGTATACACCTCTTTCCCAGGAATAATTCTCTCAAGGGGATCCACAAACGATTAATGTTCAGTGATTAAAGGTTCAAGGGTTCAAAGAGATTCTGGAGTTTTATTATAATTTTTAAGCAAGTTAGAATGATTCCCATTGATTAAAGAGCTGTATAAAAATGCAATCACAACAGAGAAACAGGGGTGTGGTGGATGTTTTTAATTATTGCCTTCTTTGAAAGAACAAACTGCATAATAGACAACTAAAGTGTTTAAATATTTTGTAGCTTGCTTCACGTGCAAACCCACAAAAAAGAGAAAAAAGTTATTAAAATGTCCTTTCATTAATATCCTACAGAATTTTCATTAACCTGGTCAGTTAACTTTATCTCAACCATAACTGCCAAGAACAGACTTGAAAAACATGCACACCTCATACGAATTGCTTCAATGATGCACAATGTTTCCTAATAAACAAGTCACACATGGTGCACAGATAATAGGTATGATAGTTTCAAATTTGAAAGCTTGAAATACTGTCTTGATATGCCTTTTTCTTTTTAGTTTTAGACACTGAGCTGTTGGCTATCCTCTGATACATGCAGCATACTTTGACCTGTCATTGCATTTGCATTTTGCAACTAAACTCATAGTAACACCTGACGTGTGCTGCAGTGGCGTGTTTTGTGTTGTGCAATTTGTCCTGTTTAAACTAAGTATATGGCGTTTACAAAAAGTAAACGAGGTATAAAGAATTGAATACAATAAAATAAATAAAGAACATTATGTACAATATACTGTACAGTATACAGTACACGTGAGTATTTTAGCAAGGTGGTATTTCTATTTTAAGGAATCCTTCCTCCACCACTGGAGGTAATTAAGTAAGATTATTACTATAATTTGCACTTAAATAGACCGAAAGTGAATTGTGGATATCATCGACAAACAGCTGTTAATGATCTTGACACCACCTTGTGCCTATTTAGCACGTTGTTATCAGAAATACGTTTGCTGTGTACTCTTGTTTATATATTTACATAGAGTCGACTTTAAAGTGGTGACATTCATTTTAGGTCACCGCGACACAAATACGAGAAGTATAACTTTGCCCCTAACATTAACAATTTTCAAAAGTCCACCTGCATTTAGTTTGTTTTGTTTTTTGCTTCCTGCTGAACTGAAATGTGTTTGTTTACCTCTGAGAAGCGCCATGATGCAGAATCAACAAATCACCACAGCCGGGATCAAACTCTTCCACCGATATCTTCTTGTGATACTGAATGAATCAGTCTGAATATGAAAACCTGACTAACTGCGACCTTTCCCCTAAATAGTGCAGTCGATAACTTTACTCGTCCAGTAAGATTCGACAAAAATGTTACATAGGCTATAAATTCAAACTAAGACATCATTTAATGGTTAGAAAAAACATGAACGTCTCGCATAGCTTTTAACATTGAGTTTATTTACACATAATTTTAGATTTAATGCCTTTTATTTTATTTTCTGCACAAACAAAATCCTCGAAAGTGCGACGTGACTGTTCGACAACGTCATCTCCCCGCGCCACGTCGGGTGATGCTACAATGGCTGGACCGGAGGGACGGGCGAAGGCAGGACCCGCCCTACTCTGCCTCTGATTGGCATACCTTGATATTCTTACCCAATCCCACTCCTCATGCCTAAAACTAACCAGCCGATCAACCAATCAGAGGCGGGTCATACCTTCGCCCGTCCCTCCCCATGATACATCCGGACCATCCATTCTAGCAGCAACCCTCAAGCAAGGGGACAGGCGAAGCAGCTACATGTGAACATACAATATTTTTGACCCCGACTCTGAGTTTAAAGTGAAACATGTCTGTGATTTTATCGCGCTGTCTCTGCAGGGTTTTATCCCGACACACCGCTCCGCCAAGGTGAGTGTTTGTAGTACGATGTGAACAGCTAATAGGGCGCTAGCTACCTGGAGCTAACATAGCTAAGGTTATTCAGTAGAGAGATGCTGCTGAAAACAGTTCTGTGGGGGTCCAGCTCCAGCATGTATCATGTGTTGACCTCGTATTCTTTTTGTTGTGTGTTGTTTTGCAGCTTCCTGTTGGGAGAACATCACCATGCTGTACAGAGTCCTTGGTTTGCACCAGTGATGACACTGAAGACATCTGCTCCATTGAGGTATATGATCAATTAAAAACTCCCAGGTTCACTGCATTTCAATTGTTTTTTTGTTAATTAGATTAAATGCTAATTTGTTGGGGAACATGCACTACTACAAAACAGTATTAACTAGGAGAGATCCTGCATTTAACTGCTAATCCAGTGACCATGTCTTACATACTTGTAACCAACACATTTATTGCTTTATTGCTTAATTAATTATTATTTTGTTTATCAATTAATGCTCAAAAACTGTCCATCATGTCCACATCAAGTTTCCAGAATCCAAAGTGACATATTATTATTGTCCCTATATGTCATTTACAATGATATAAAATGGAGAAATATCAGAACAGTTTCATATTTGAGATGCTGAAACAAAAGACTGCCATTGTTGCGTCATAATGACCCAAACAGCTGACTCGGCACAAAAATTGTCGTCACTTGATTTTCTGTTGAACAACTAATCAATTAACTAAGTGGCACAGAAAACCAGTGGCCCCTGTCGCCAGTGTTAGGGTCAGTAGGACCCTTTAGAAGTTAATCCACCAGGGGTTTGATGATTTTTAGTCCAGATTGCTGAGGTGTGTTCTTATTTCTTAGCAAAACAAAAAGCTCTAAAAACAGATCATGATGATACCGAAAGTCACAGATGTGTGTCCAACCTTGCTTAACACAGTTTAGTTTCAAGTTAACTCAGAAAACGCAGTAATGTTACTGTCAGTTCTAACTGTATAACTGTGAAATTATATCAATATGATGGCATTTGTTGTAGATTTCTGGATCATTATGACAACCCAAATCCCGTACAATATCACATTTCATTTCACGGTATCATTATATTAATATATTTCCCACATCGGTTTCAAAATATATATTGTGGTTGAATATGCTGACAGACAGCTGTGCTTTGTTTAAGAGCGGAACCGAAAAAGAAGAAGAAAGTGGACCCAAGAAGAGAGCAGATGTTGAAAGAGAGGATGAGAAAAAAGCTGAAGAAGCTGGAGAAGGTTCCACCTGAGCTTATCCCCATAGAGGACCTCATCACTCCGGCCAAATGCTTAGATGAAACAAGGTACGGCTCATTACACGCACACACGCACACACGGTCATTTGACACACGGTCATTTGACACACACGGTCATTTGCAAGTAATCAGGTTAGATTTGTGTTAAAGCATTGTTAACCTACCTGCAGGTATAATAATGTACATTAACAAAGTCGGTGTTATTCAATATTTTTCTTATTGTCTATGTCAACAAATGCTCTGAAAACACCAAAACCAAAGTATTGTCTCTGTGGCCAAAGCTATTAAAAACTATTATAAATACATTGATGAACATTATTGAACTCTGCGACCAGCCTGAATCTTGATTTGTTCTCCAGAGATTAATTTCCCATCAGTTCAAAACACTCATGAGTTTGGGTTTAATCTGATGTGCAAAAAAATAAGTTTCTTGGGGACTCTCAGACTCAAGATAGTAACAATCATTCAAGTCAAGTTTTACATTTTTATTGATCACTTCTAAGATAGGGGTTTAGGGATGGATTTATTCTCTTTTATTTAATGTTAGAGACAATAATAAATAAATAATAATAAATACAACAAATAAAAACGGGGTGCCTCCATCTGTGGTACCATGTGACATCATACCCTTATATGTATATATGTATACATGCACTTACTTGTCCTATTAGCAAGGTTTTAGGGATGGATTTGACATACATTAAGGCTTGTAGGCATTAAAACAACATTTTATAGACTTATTGTACCTTTTTGTTCTTTCCTTGCTATTGTGCTGCCCGCTGACTTTGAAGTGCTATAAACTGGTATTTCTTAATCTCTTACAAAGGGAACGCTCTGCGCCAAGGCTGCCATTTGAAGAAAGTGAGGGTCGTGCCCTGCTGCTGAAGGAGTGGTGTCGATACAAACAGGTCACCACTTACCTATAACACCTCCATCACTTAAGCTTTTATAGAAAATCTTGCCTCTGGCCTCTGCCCTCCATTGTGCAGACTTAATGGACTACATTTTATGTGCTGCCCTTCTGTCTTTGTTCATGCAGGAGCAGCACATGGCTGAAATGCAGGCTGTTGAACTTGCTCTAGAGGCACAGAGGGAGGCGCTGGAGGAGCTGAAGTTAGAGTCTGAGGAGCTGTACCGGGCAGCGCTGAAGCCAGACCCCCTTCTGTTTCCCTTCACTCATGAAGGTCCTGCCTACACACCGCCGAATACCAAGTATGAAGCTCCTGATGGGAAATACAACGACATCACTAAAGTTTACACACAGTGATGGACAGGGAATGGCTGTGGGTGCAGCCTGTGTGTATTGTCATGTATTTAGTGTCCTTGTTTGCACGTGATCCAACAAGCCAACATTCAGCCTTTTAAAAGCCTGCATGTGTAGGTGGGAAGGACACTTTGCAAATGTGTTTTTTCTTTCTTGAATTGTACAGTCACCTCAGTTATTTCATGTCTGTATCAAATGCAACAACATTCATAGAAATTATGCATTGATTATTTTTTCCCCACACTCACATCTCTGTATAAAATAATGGAAACAAGTGGAAAATAAAAATGTACCTTTTTTATTGATCCAATTTGTTCAGAATAATTTAAAACATGTTATTTAAAGTAATAATCTTCATTTAAATAAATGTCTGTTAAGTCAGTATTGCTGAATGAGGTAACACAATGGTGATTAAGCCCACTATGGCCCACTGATGAAAGCCCTTGCATTTACAGTATTAAGCTGACCTCCGAACTTGGTCTCTGTGGCGACATTCCCGGGGAAAAAAACGGAAGTGGTGCACACCCAGCAGTGGTTGGTCCGCCAGAGAACAGATTCGCTTTTCAACTCATTTGTGCATGAAGTGGCGTACTGTTTTTTTCCAGTGCTAGCGTTGCGAGTCAACGGTTACTACGACCGAACAAACAAAGAAAAGAGCAATGAATAGAGCCGAGGACATTTCCAAAACAAGTGAAAGAGAGATCCAAAAACACACCGCTTATTACCAAAGAGAACGAGACAGAAATCTTCGAGATTGTAACTTTAAGGGTAAAGCCATAATCAATTAGATAAGGCAGAACACTGCTAATGCACAACTCTGTATGGGTTGAAACTATAGAGCTAAATTTTGTCATAATGCATCAACAATAATTATATATATATATATATATATATATATATGATCACAGGAGTATCTACAGCACAGGTTGAAGAGAATGCAGTGCTTCTGACAAATGTTGACAGACTTTTTTTTTAGGGCCAACTCTCCTGTTTGATGCCATTAAAAGTGTCTGCACATTCTAGTGCATTAACACTTTTTTAATTTAACTCATATCAAAACAATCTTAAAACTAATTTACAATGAGTGTGAGTGCAGTCAAAACTTTGTTTCAGTTTACACAAGCTTTGGAGAATGAATCATTTATGACGAGGGCTGCATGATTCTGGTCAAAATGAGAATCACAATTTTTTCCACTCAAAATTCAGATCACGATTTTCTCCC
>JAOVVB010233335.1:0-10187 GCA_028570985.1 Heterobranchus longifilis
GGCAGAGTACAGCACGTTTTTCAAAAATCACCCAAAAAGTCATACTATAGCCTTTGGTTTTTGGCCAAAAATCCAAACTTTTCAAAATCCCTCATATTCCAGTATGTTGTTTAAAAAGGCCACCTAAAGTCATTGCACACTTTATTTTTGGGAAAAAAATCAAAATCGGCAGAGTTTCGTGTATCGTCAAAAATCTCACCATTCAATTTTTCGACATACTATACTAGGACTGTTTTTTTTACATAAATATATGTATATGCAGGAATTCTGAATTTACGTATAAGTTCAGGATTCTTGCATATACCCAGTATAGAAAACACTATTGAAGCACAAGAGACATAATTAACAAACCAATGTTAACAAATAAAATCCTACTTGCAGCTTCCAGAGTTTTGGCCCAGTCAGCATTCAAGTGGCGCAGGCTCCACTGAGGACTCCCATCCTGAGGTAGCACGCCCGGTGTCCCCTACTCAGAGTGCAGGTGAGGAGGAGCAGGATGATAGGAAGAGGAAGCTGCAGCTGAGCACCCAGCACCTCCTCAAGGAGGCCAGAGAGAAGAGCCGAGGCTGGGAGAGCCACCCAGCTCCAGAGCATGTGGAGTTGGCCTTCAAGAAGGTAAATGGATCTCTCTTTCCTCCCTCCATACTACATACTCATTTAAACTGGGCTGTGAGTGTGTAGAGCCTGGAAAAGTTTGGATTTTTTTTGTCTTGTTCGGAGAAAATGTAATAAATTAAGTAATTTTTTCATAGAGCAGATTTATTTTTAAACAAATATTGAGAAAAGTGCTTAAACAATCTGGTAAATACTGCACTATATAAGTACAAGAAAATAATACTAAATGAAGAAGTCATGACCATTGAACTTACAATGACAAAAAGAGGGAACGAGGAAATAAAGAATTAACTGAGGAAATAAAGAATTAACCATTAAAGCAGTGACCTTTTAATAGTGAGTGCGTGGCTCTACTGAGTTCTAATTCTTTCTCCACTCGTATGCAGATGGATGACGGCTGCCCGCTGTGGATGTGGCGTGGCTCCGTGGAGGTGGAAGCCCCCCAGGAGGAGCTGCTCCACCGGCTGCTGAGGGAGCAGGAGCTGTGGGAGGGAAGCCTGCGCCAGGCCGCCGTCATCCAGACCTTGTCCAAGGACGTCGAAGTCTACCGCTACCTCCTCCAGGGCCACGGCCTGGGCTCCCGACCCCCACAGGACCATCTGCTGCTCAGGTAATGAGGCAAGGCGAGCCTCGGGCTTCACGGGCCTCTGGGTCTTAACCTGCTGAGTTCCACAGAGCAGGGAGACAAAGCCAAAAATTCTCTGAAAGTGTCAGTTTGATTTAAAGTTAGAGACAGCATTGTGTTTTCTTTTGTGTGTGTAGGAGGTTTGAATGGGGTCATTGAAATTTTAATCCAAGCCTGAAGTCAGATGAGACGTGACAGTACCTGTGTTTGCAGCTGGATCACATCACATTGTGTAGCTTTGTCATATTTCTTCTCTTCATGATGGCATACATGAACTCTGAGTAAGACATTAAAATTATGCACAACACATTCAAACAAGCATATCACAAAGACATATTCTAATTGTTGTCAAATCCCAGAAAAAAAGACCAAAACAAACAATGTTATGTGGAGACATAAATCTTCACAAATATGCAGTTTCATTTCGTGGCCAAATGCATAAGAAAAAAAAATATTTAAAAATTGCTTTGGAAACTCATTTGACCTGATATCAGTGGGAAACTCTTAACAAAACAGTGCAGGTGGCAGTTATTGTCTTTCTCTTTCATGTTGGGTATCAGTGCAGGTGTCGTAATCAAATGCTTGCAGGCATGGTCTCTTTTTAATTTCTTTTAATTGACATTTTCATTTAACACTATAAAAAAGTCACAGTATAGTATGTCGGTACAAAACTCCCCGTTACATAAAAAAGTCATAGTATAGTATGCCTTCAGTTTTCTTTTTTATCCAGTGAGTAAGGGTCAGAATACAGTACATTCAATTTCAACAGATTACATAATCATAACTTCAAGAAATTAAATTAAATGATTTGACACTGTTGCTCATCCACAAGTACCATACAGTCACATATGATTGTCATCCCAGGTAATATTGTATCCACACACACACAACAAAACAAAATCACCCAGCATTCATAAAGTCACAATATCTAAAAAAAAAAAAAAAAAAGTCACATACGTATAGTATGTCATAAAAATGTTGTCATAGGAAAGTCATTAAAAATGTCAGTGAGTGTAGGTTGTGATCCGATTACTGGCAGCAGTCACATTTGGATTCTCCGTTCTCGTCTTGTCTCCCTCCTTCTCAGGACGTGGCAGGCAGACCCATCCACCGGCCCTCTGTACCTGTCCTCTGTATCCACAGAGCACCCTGAGGTGCTGTCGGAGGGGGTTAGGGCCCACGTCCACTCCTGCCTCTACCTGCTGGAGCCCACCGGAGCCAGGAAGACCCGACTGATGCACCTCTGTCGAACAGATACCAGGTGAGGATGCATACGCTGGAAAGGAAAGAAAGGAAAGAGTCACTTTTTGATAATTTGAGCAATGATGAGTTACTGATGGAGGAGAAGGTAAAAGACTCATCAACTCGTATTGAATAACTGGCAGGGTGCAGGGAAATCCTTGTTGTTCAATTATCAGAGAGGCCAGAGGAAGAGTTGAGGCAGTAGATGTTGCAGGATACATGTTAGCCAATATTTTTGCTTTCATAGAATGACTACGTACGATACTGTGACTTTTTAATTGCGTTTTTTAGGGATGCACCGATAGTTTGTTTTTGTGTTGTCGTGACTTTGGTGTTTTAAAAGTCTTAGGAACGAACAGTGTAGGGTAATGTTTAAAAGTAACTTGTTACATTACAAGATTACTGCCATTAAACAGTAATCCGTTGTTACAGCGTTTCTTACTGAGAAAAGTAAGTCGTTATACTTTTGCATTACCAAAAATGAAGACAGAGGGCGTGCAGTCTGCTGTATGTTGACTTTTGCATGTGTTAACTGTACCGTCATTATAGCCTCGTCTACAGCCCATAATCTGTAACTCTGATAACAGCACGACAGACGTAATATCTAAGCCCCATAATGTGTAACTTTGCAAGCTACTAACAGGACGGCAGACACTGTATCCCCTTTACAGCTCGATTATGTTTGATTAAGTAAACATATATGATTCAGAGAGTACCGGGGCTCATGCACACACTAACCAGATCATACAACACATCATTTTTTTCTATTCAACTGCAAGGAAAACGTTGAGTTATTTGAAGTGTATGAAAGTAAATACAAACTTTAGCTGCCTCTATGAAAACAATAAAACACAGGCATACAGTACATGTTTAGTAGTAGTAGTTTAGTCCGAACATGTAAAAAAAGACATAATCATGCAGTAGTAGACAGACATAAAAAATACATTACAAAAGAAAACATAAAAAAATGAAAACAACACAACTATTTGATTTACATATCCGAATATGTTTCAACATGCAGAGAGTTAATTCGGTCAATGCTTAGTTACTTATTTTCACTCTGCCATCTCACTAGTTGAGCGACACACTGACGCAGCTAACGTTACCCTCCAAGGAACAAACAGAAACAACGCAAATGCTCTGGGGATTTTCCTTTTTTGTGGCAACAAGTCGTTAACTTTAGGCAACAAAACTACTTGTTTAGGTTTGGGCAACTAAACTATGTTTTGCCGTGTGGCCCATCCACATCAGTACATTGTGTCTGTCCTCCTGTCTGCTTCTCCAAACTTGGGCTATGCAGACCTCCATCTACTACTATGGATAAGTACCTCATAACAACCCCACTTCAAAACATCTGAACTATCACTTTAATGACTTTACAATTAAAAGTTATAATTTTGTTATAATATCATAGTTCCGAAAACATACAAAAAGAACACACTTAGCTGTTTAGTGTTAGTTCCTGTATTAAAATAACTATTTATTTTTAATTGATTAAATTAGTGATTTACAGCAGATTTCAATCATGTGTTGATATAATAATTTGTCCACATTAAAATGGTGGAATGGTCCTTTATGTCATAAAAACAAGAACGAAGTAAAAACCAAGGGCAAAGCGAGCTGCAGGAAGTACAGAGAGGTTGGGAGGATTTAAGGCCGTGAGAAGCTTATTAAAAGAAATATCTGGAGAGAGCACTTAGTCCATCTCATCCGTCTTAATTGAGCCTGTTGTGTGTTTTTGACCTCTGGCAGCATCTATCTGCAGCACCATCACAACCTCCCTGTAGGTGAGCACATGAGGAGGAGGAGGAGGAGGCACAGCCCTCCTTCTCATGATTCATGCCCTTTGAAACTTAGTTGCTGCAGATTTTCAGCTGCTTACATGATCAATCTGACTCTCGGCGGAGCCCTGCGGTTCCATTTGTCTCCGTTGATTAAATGAAATGAAGCTCTGTGTGACACAAAACAGGTGGCAGCAGCTCATAGCATCTCTGTCATTAAACTGCACTATAGTTGTTTTTTCCCCCCCAACAGCCCAGGCTGCAGGAGAAAGCAACTGCAGATTTGGTCAATTCAGTTATGAGCACGCACAGTTTCCTCTGCACGGATTCAATTTAACAGTGAGCACAGGGAGGCAGAGACGGAAAAACAGATGATAACCTGCCAAAAACCACACACTGATGCTCACTTTGTTTAAAATATGTTAAAGATTCCAACATACCTGTCATTAAGACATTATCTTTTTTTAACTCACAGTCAGGTGACTAATTTAGAATATGCCAAAACTTGGACAAAGTCAAAATTATTAAAGCCAAAACATCAAGAGTTTACAGCTCTGCAAGATAAATTGTAATTCTGACCTGATGATGGCATTATAGGGAAAGTTAAAGGAATAGTTTGGATGTTTTGAAGTAGGATTGTATAAGGTACTTATCAGTAGTCAGTGTATTACCTACATTAGATGGCGATACAATTACTGCTTTTGTCAAAGGATAGGGATAGGTTTAAAAAGGTTGAAATTACCCTTTAGACAATTCACCATATCATGCTATGCATGCCCTTTTTTATGAATAAGACTCCTTTCGCAAAAACAGTAATTTTACCTCGCAGAACACAGCAGTTGCTGGTCTACTGCTGCCTCCATTGCTTAGTTTTGTGTTGTTGTGTGACTGGTGTTTTAAAAGGGTTAAGAACGAACAGTGTTGGGTAACGTTATGTTTAAAAGTAACCTGTTACATTACGTCACAGCATTTCTTACTGAGAAAAGTAACTCAGAGTACTTTTGCGTTACCAAAAATGAAAACAGAGGGCGTGCAGCCTGTCGTACATCTACTTTTGAAGAGTGATATAACAGCTTTTGCTATGTGGTCCCGTCCACAGCAGTACATTGCTTAGCTTCCTTGTCTGTCCTCCTGTCTGCGTCTCCAAACTGGGGGTGTGCTGACCACCATCTACTGTAGGTAATACACTGACTATGGATGAATACCTCAAACAACTACACTTCAAAACATTCTAAGTATCCCATCAAGGGATCACCAATTTATTACAGTTCATCCTGAGGGGTTGTAGTTTTCTGGACCAAAGAGGGGGACTTAAATACTGACGTTGCCATCCATAGAGCCATTTTGCTAGCTTGCCCAGTTTAGAATAAATCAGAATTATACGATACCAAGTTAAAAGTATCAACGTTATACTACAGAGTGTCTATTTGCACCCGGGTGACAACAGGCACACGGCAGCTATGCAGGATTGTCATATATTTTTACACTTAGCTAACTTATTATGTTCACAATTTGGTTAGGTTTGGGCAACTAAACTAGTGGTTAGGTAACTAAACTAGTCATTAACTTTAGGCAACTAAACTAGTGGGTGTAAATAGCATTGTTGGCTACTGACACATTGGTGTTAATAGCATCCTAGAAAATCAAAACTTTTATTAACTCGTACTTATGAATCAGTACCTCATAATTTCTATCTTTTCTTTACTTGCAGCCATCATTTTGATTGACTAACTTTTCGTCAGTTGTTTTTATTTCCGTGGAATGAGCTTCCAGGAGAGACGGACTGAACTGAGAGTGAAAATGGTGACTAATAACATCAAAACGAGGGAGGAAAGGCGAAGACAGATTTGATGAATAGGTGTGTGATTATCTCTGCAGGCTTTTAGTCGGCCCATTACAACTGACGTGAAAGGATCACGTCAGCGCACATCGACAGCCTTGTGTCTCTCTCTAATTTTCTGACGAGTATGTGCTGAATAAAGAGTGCGGAGTGACAGGGAACGGCCCCGAGCTGAACTGCTACTGTTAGCAAAGTGTACACACACATTCGCATTTAGCTGTTATCCAGAGCAACGAAGAGGTGAAATAAGCTTTGATTCCAAGATCATTTACAAGCAGGCGTCTAGGTAATGTCAGCCTGCCAATGCTCCCATTATGCAAGAGTGATCATGTAAGAAAGAAGTGAAAACACCCAGAGGGACCAATGCCTTCACTCTTTCCTTTGTCTGTCACTTCCTCTCGCCTTTAATTTCCTCTAAACGTCTGCGGTGCGCCAGGCTGTCTTGGGTTTACTTGCTATAACATTAATTTGAAGTGCTTGTTAACTTTCAAGGCAAGACAACAGATCCACAGCATCAAGGTCAACGGGGCTTTTTACAGTACAGGCCTGTGAAACAGATCATATCGCCTCCAGAGGAAATGAAATACGTTATGGCATCAGTGAGAGAGAAACATCAAGGATGCTTTGTTTGAAACTGCAGTGAAAACTAAATGTCAGAGATGCATGAAAGGGCCAAACAAATATAACTTAGATTACATTTTACAAGTGAGTGTAACTCCAATCATTAAAGGAAAATGCTGACATTAACGATAAGCAGGTTTAAAGGGATAGTTCGGATCTTCTGAAGTGGGATTTTATGAGGTACTTATCCACAGTCAGTGTATTAGCTACAGTAGATGGTGGTCGGCACGCCCCTAGTTTGGAGAAACAGACAGGAGGGCAGGCACAGAATCGAAGCAATGTACTGCCGATTCAGTCTCTCATTAACCTCGTTTTCAGCAGAAATGCTCAGATAAATCCACTGTACACACTACCTGCCCAGCAGCAGACAGCAGACAATGTTAGCTGGTGAACATAATGCAGCATTTAGCAGCAAAAGAGACAGAAACATTTCTCAGGAGTTGGTAGAGACCAAACCAGAGCTAAAAGGAGAGAAAATATTGGACTTACATTCGGCAGGTGGACAGTGGGACGATAATGTGACTGTGTGTGCTGGATGTGGAACATCAGCTGCAACAACAGAGACAATGCGGTAGCTGTGAGTCAGTCTGCTGCCTCCTAGTGACCAAACATTATGTCATGCAACTTTAAGAAAACGTAACAAAATAGAAATAGCACGATTACAACTAAGAATAGTTGACTATTTACCCCTGGGGACCGGGTGTAAATAATCGAACAGCTGCCATTTACCAATTGTCACCTGGGTGCAAATAGACATTCCATATCGCATTTTATGCAGGTATAACGACTAGCAAAGATAACATAGTTGTAACTACTAACATTACACATAGCTGCACATATGAACATTAAAGATAACGCAGGTTTAACAACTAATATCACTAATGATAGCACAGGTGTTAAGATAGCCAAGTATAAGTAATAACATTAATGATGTCTCAGTTACTGTGTTTTACTGTGCATATGACAATAAACTTTTTGATCTTGATTCTTGATTAATCATTTCTGTGAGCCAGCATGCATACTTATTAATTACACCTTTGCTTTTCCTGCTACGACAAGTCAAAATGTCTCTTGTGGAAAAGGTGCCAATTTCTAATAAGGTATTATTGAGTACAATATTTGTTCTCTTCTAAATCAGCTTAAAGAAGAAAACTTTGGCAGAATGTAGCTTGAAAGACTGCACTTGTGTATTACGATATTTCCATTCAGCTTTATCTGACATAAGAAGACAGAATTTAAACTAGCAGCAGAAAACATCCAGCATGTTTGACTTTTTGCTGCAGTACAGAAAAATGTGACTATGTAGCACTCAACACAAACTTTGTACTTCTTTCCCTGCAGTGTTTTAAAAATGTATACAGGAAATGTTTATTCATGACTGGGATATGAAGATGTATTTAAGTTTATCCCCAAAAGCCTTTAACCATAATCTTTAATCTTAAAGATAGTAGGCATGTGGATGTCCACTTAATGGAGGTGAATGTCTGTATAAGACAAATGATGCTACAATCACTGTATGGAAAACACTGTCCTCCACTAACCATGGGAAGATTATATGGGACTTTTCCTCCTAAAGCTTTTTATAAATATATATAATTATTATATAATATTAAATATTCAGCATGGACTACTTTTCGTAAGTTTAGTCTTTCATGAGCATCTATCTAACTATAAAGCAGGGAATCTCTCTGTGTCTGTCCTTCGCACATCTCGAGAAACGCTCATCCGTTCTACTTCACACTTGACGGGTGTACTGCTGGGGACCCAAGGACTTGGTGCAATTTGGCCAGATGGTGGCGCTATAACAACAAAATTTACATTTTGGCCTGTCGCTTTTGAACCGTTAGTCTCAGAAACAAAATATGTTCTTTCAAATTTTGAGCAATCTTCACCGAATTTGGTACAGAACATTAAAGTTACTTTTTTGGATGTTCTGTACAGTTTTGCTATAGCTGGCCCTCAAAGTGGGCAAAATATGTCATATCCCCTGAACACTTTGTGCTATTGCAACCACATTTGGTGGACATGTGTAGATATGATGTCATCATATATGACAAATTTGGTGCCATTTGGCCTATAGGTGGCGCCATAGCAACATCATCTAACTATAAGAGAAGGAATTGTCCATCTATGTATGACTGTCCTTCACATATCTCAAGAAATGTTTATTAAATCGACTTCACACTTGGTGGGTGTATTGCTGAGGACCCATGGGAGTGCAGTGTCGAGGGTGACGTCGATCGGATGAGCAGTTCTCGAGAACACGGGCACTGCACTAGCACAAATAAAATAGAGAATATGCTTCTCAGCTCATCATGTCATTTACTTGCTGTGGAATTGAACTTCAAGTTATTTTCTCTGACCTTTTCTATGCTGACAGATCTTGTTGGTTTTATCTTCCAGGGGCCGGTCGCAGGAGTGGCACAGCAAAGTGAGCGGACATCTTCTGGCCTCCGGTCTGCTGGCGATCAGGGACTCCTTCAGAGCAGAACACAAAGAGACCAAGATATGAGTCAACACAGAAGTGGAAGCAAGAGTACTCAACCTCAACTTGTAGTCATGGCAGAATGCTGGAAAAAAAGGAGACTATAGCATCATTTTCACAGGACTTTCTGAAAGTTTGAAAAGTGAAACTGGTGAGCACAGCAAGCAGGGAAGGTGACATATGAGGGCTTCCCTCAACCATTTATGACTCTTTGGCTTCTTTTCCAGTTGCTTTTTGTCAGCGACCTTGCAGATTGCCAGCAGCACCCTTGCACTCCCTGCTGCGTCTGTTACGCTTCACACTCAAGTTCACAGAAAAATGCAAACCATGGCAAGCTTTGACAAAGGACGTTTTGATGGGCGGATGAAAAGCTGAGGCCTGATTTGACTTCCAACTGAGGGCAGGTGGACGGTGCAGTGACAATTTTTTAAAATCAGGAACTGACATTTTAGCCCATTTTTTTTGCCTAAATCATGTTATCAAGAAAAAGAGAATCACATAATGAGTCATTGTTCTCCATCGAATGGTTTTGTGTAGCCAGAGAGAGAGGCAGGGGAAACACATGGCAGCTGCCTGGACGAACACAGGAAATAAGAACAGAGAACATCAGGAAACAGACTCTTAGCCAGCAGATTTTTGGCTTCAGTGGAAAGGAAAGAAGGGAAGAGGAGAGAGTGGATGCTGAGGAGGCAGGAGGGTGACATTTGTACTAAAACCTATGACCAATGTCACAAAGAAAAACTAGACAGCTAAAAAAAAAAAAGTCGATGACAGGGTGTCTGATGCCATGTCGACGTTTCTGGGCAAAAAGAAAGCACACTCTGAGACAATCCTCCGTGTACCAAAGCCAGATGAGCTGAACTTTTGAGGTGAAATAAAATCAGATTTTTTAAAGTGTGGTTGTACGAGGTACCCCATAGTCAGTGTATTACCTACAGTAGATGGCAGTTGGCACACCTCCAGTTTGGAGAAGCAGAC
>JAOVVB010233336.1:0-23882 GCA_028570985.1 Heterobranchus longifilis
CATCCGGTTGTAAATACCGTCACGGAGGACGGCAAAAAGTTAAAATATTTTAACTTTGGGCGGCAATGCCATCTACCGTTACCGGTATTCTCTGCCGGCCTCACCTAATTTTACCGTCCTGCTCTCGTCCACTAAAATCATATCCGGTTTGCCGTCTGCCTGAATCCATGTGAATGCAGCTTTGGTATTAAACCCATTTGTGCCCAAATTTATTGTGATAAGGAAAATGTTGTATATTTGTTCTAATTGGTCTAAAGTTTTGAAATCTGGTTCAGGCATACTTTGGGCAAGTAATTTTTAGATCACGTAAAAAAAAAAAAAAATCATACTTTTTCCAATAGTCAAAGTCAGGATTTCTAAAAAGTTTGGGAAAAAAAATATCATTGTTATTATTGAATGTGTTCCATATGAAATATTTGATATTCATATTGAAATCATACAATACTACAGCCATTTTCTTATCATACTATATTTAGTACATTTACACATGAGACTACCGTTTTTCCCCAAAACTATAACTGAGTCTCTGGCAAAAACAGCATGTGCCCAAACAGTTTGACCAATTTTGAAAATGTCTTCAGATTTGTACTTAGGCAGAGAACCCTTTCATGGGTTAAGAAAGAATCAATCTCTCTACTGCTTCAGACGAGGAAGTCAAAGCAGCTGACTGCAGTGGTGCATTAAGAGGTGGATTGTTAGCATTCAGGTCACACATTCTAGCACATCAGATAGTGCCTTTTAAAGGAATTTAGAAGACAGAGGCGCCATGTTACATATCCATCTACAAGGGATGTGCGAAATGACATCAGACAGACAAGAAAAGTGGATGTACGCAGGTCACGAGGTTAAGGCAGTGTGGAACCCACAGCAGTAATGCAAAAGGCTGGACAATAAAGATGAAACCAACATACTGCAGATAAATCCGTGATGAGAAAAGTAAAATGTATTTTGGTCTACAAGGCCATAGTGAGGTTATTTATCAGGACTGATCATGAGACAACGATGGAAAGTGAACACAAAAGCAGATGTTGGAGTTATGGCAGCCATAAAGCCATAAAGAGAATAGTTAAAAATCCAAAATTTGTGCACATCAGATTATTTAATGAGCCAATAAGACCCTTTTTTTGGGCAAAAGTAAAGGACAATCTGGTTTGTTTAAATTTAGATCTCAGTTCAAGTTTGAATTTAAATCATATAGCGGTACAGACGATTTAGTAAAATGCATCACCACTTCACGGTCTGATTGAAGTCTTTGCAGTGCACCTTGATTTAAAGGCTGTAAGAAGTTCCTTGTGTGGGTGCATCCACATTAAAAACATTAATTTCTCAGTTTCCAGTGGAAATAATTTTAATGTTTTCTACACAGATTTTGCAGTCCAATGATCAAATACGGTGGTTAATTATAATACTGCAGTGGAAGATAAAGCTGTCCTAATATATGTATATATATATATATATGGAATGTAACACGGTATGAAAAATGCATCAGATCTCCTGTTTGGTAGTCGTGGGCTTTAAAATACCTGACATCCTAACCCTAACGCTTTGAACAAAATGTTTTAAATGCAAAGCAGTACATCCAGCTGATGCATAGGACAGCATACATACTTCTAGATTTATAGGTCATTCAAGTGTGGCTCCAGCCCTCAGTTAACTTGTCGCACTTAAAGTTATAGAGAAAAATAATTTTAAGTGGAGATTGGAGGTCTTGAAACCATGGTTTATTGTATAAAACCACTAAAAGCTTCAGGTTCATGTGTGAAAAGACTATTATGTAATAATAAAAGTATAATATAACACATTATATAAGAATATTATACCAACTAGTGAAGCATTCAAAACTCTTGGACAATACAACCACACAAAAATCAGGATAAAGCTATCTATGAAAATTATATTAAGATATTTTAACTACTACTTATGAGTTCCTTTAATTTAATTCCTGGTGAGCAGTAATATCACTATTTTTGCATTATTATTATTATTTGAACTTTGATTATATTTTAAAAGAGCCAAAAAAAATAATTTATGATTTTATTTTACTCTGGGGTCTTATATAAGGCTGGCTTTCCGTGTAAGAAGAAAAAGCAAGATTTTGTGCAATGAAAGCCTGATTATTCTTCTTTATTCAGTGTCTTTTTATTTACTCTCGAGTTGAGAGTTACGTTAAAAGAACTCAGTTAAAAGAATCTCTGTCTGACCTTCTGTCTTTCTACATTTATTTTACTGGGAGACTGTGGCCAATGGAGTGACTCCAGGTAAGATACAGCAAGGTGAGGCTTATTGCTATCATATTTTAATTGTATGCTAGAACTCTATTAGAGTAGTTTCTAATCGGTTTCCTTTTGGGGGATCTGTAATAGAGGGAGTCATTTATAAGCTGCGAGCAGTGTGAATGTATTATCATGATGGCTACTTAGTACTGCTGTATGTGTGAAGGACTTCTTCCCATGAACATATAAAAAGTTGAATAAGGTGGCTTATTAAACCTAAAAAAATTGATTTATAGGTAATTTTGCTTGTGAGACCCACGTCTACGTGTCGATAAAAAAAAACAGGTGTGTAGGTCCTCTAGTGGCCATAATAATTATGACAAGAGCAAAGGATGAAGTCAGGTGACATAGTATAAAGAACGACAAAGTCTGCATAGGAAGGAGATCGGGGTGGATGGGTCAAACAAACACAGGACCCAGGAGACCGTCCAAAGGTCAACGTTGACAATTAGTTTTGTTGCCTCATCTAAACTAAGTAGTTTTGTTTCCAAAAACTAACCAAGTAGTTTTGTTGCCGAAGTTAAACTAAGTAGTTATGTTTCCCAATGTTAATCACTTGTTTAAAACTGTGACCATTTCACAACGTGAAATAGAATAGTCACGTTTTTAAAACTTCCACCGTGTGACTGTTTCACAACATTAAACAGAACGGTCATATATGTCATTGGCAAACAACCTATTCTGTCTTTTAGGTAAGAGGACGTGTAGGGTGGCTGATATAGCAGTCGATAATTTAGATTTTCATTACCTTGTCCTTCCAGCATCAGTGGATGAAGTGACATTTTTCTGCCCGTCTTGGCACACTTTTGTAGTATACCACACAGAATGGGAGATATCTGAGCCTGCAGAAACTGCCTGCGTGTTCTACCTGGGCTGACTTGAGCATTTCTCCCAGGTGGGGTTTTTGCATTTTCATTAAACCTGACATGACATGAGCACAGTATTTGAACCAGGTTTGCAGACCTCCTATCCTGCGTTGCTGTTTAGTGGGATGAACAGACCTGAAGGTATTAACCCTGAAGATCATTTTGTAGCTCAGGAACAATTTGCCAGATTTGGAAAGTAGCCAGAGCAGGGTATCAAATTAATCCTATTGCATTTACATGTCAGCTTCTCTGAACCGGGCCTAAGAAAGCTTGTATAAACATTTAATTGATTCTGTGTATGCATTTTCAGGTGATCTATGGCATTTTTAAACCAAAACAGACATATTGCATACTGTTACAATGTATTTCCACTTCAATCAATCTTGAGTGAATCCATTCTCTGGTCCAGGGTAATCTACCAAGCAAATCCATCAATGCAAGCAATAGTGCAGTGAATGAGACATTGGAGCAAGAGATTTTCTGCTCCGTGCCAACAAACAGGCCTTTGGACTCTTCACAGCAGTGAATCAGAGGCTACCATATCCGTGCACCGAGCACTCACACAGAGACAAAGCCCAGCATGACTTTAACTGTCTTCCAGGTCAAAAAAGGTCACGGTCTCTGCCAGACAGGCGAGACTGTTGTGCCAAGACTGCAGCAATCATCAGGCAGACGCTGCCTTATCACAGAAGCCAGGTGTCCATAGCAGCTTGGTATAGTTGCTCAGAATGCAAGCAACAACAAAAACTTGTGTACGACACAACACCTGCTGGTGCTATTGTCCTGCTGTGTCTCATGCCTGCTCTGACAGGAAGGACGATGGCGGGTCACCTTGACAACCACTTTAACCTCAAAAGTTAGCAAGTGCCAGCTCACGTCACCACTTCAACCGTCACGCATTGAGAGTTGAATTGAAGTGTTACAAAGGATACGTAGATTAAGCAGTGATTAACTAAGAGAATGTGAAAATGATCCCTGAACTCCTTAAATCAACGAGAAGCGCGCTTTAGCTAAAGATTAGAGTTTGGAATCATGAATATCTCTATTAACAGGGAATACAAGTAAAGCATTTTCCACAGCTATATATTTTACAAATGTAATACAGATTTAATGTGTGAAATAAATTCCACAATCTTAATAATCCAAATAAGATGAGCATGATGTGATTAATTAACATAATAATGAGAATACTTATTCATTTATGTATTCCAAACCCAAGGCGAGAAAGACTCAGGATGTGAAAGCATCATTAACTCTTACCTCGACAGTGAACTCCTTCATCGTAGCCATCTTCACAGTCTCTGGCCCCATTGCAGAGTTTATTGAAATGAATACATTTTTTTGTCCCGATGCACTGTATGTGATTGAGGGGACATCTGATCACCACCTCCTGCGCACCTAAAGAAGAGAAACAACAAAGTGTGAAAAAACTGTATCTCCTTTGATTTCAGGTTGTGAGGGGTAACGTAAACTATACATTTGCATTGCGGACCAGCTGCCACCGATGCTACCAGAAACAGCTGGGAATTCAATATAAGAGGAAACACCACAACAATATATTTCTATGAATCAGTGGGTGTCCCGCGCGCAGCCGTGCTTCTCATCCAGGTCATTATCTGCTTTGTTTCATCAAATGCTGTAAATAACTTATAGATTGACGGTGTGATGTGTTGTCGCGTGATTTGTAATTTGTGCCGTCACATGATCTGTAATTGTTTCCACCTGTTGGCACAGAGAGCCTTTTTAAGCCCGCACCTGAAGCCACTCAGGTGAAGAGCGAATCTGAGGAAGCCACAATGCGAAACACGTTGTTCGCTCCATTTTATCTGCATTAAATCAAAAGAGTATATCTGAATACTCCTGGTGTGCACTGGATTACTTTGTTCCTTAATATGTTTCTATGTTCATATTTGTGAACATGTCTTTCAATTTGACATAGTAAGCTTTTAGAAGAGATATTGTGACAATTTTTTTTTTGCTGCTGAGGTTTTCAGGATGTCTCAAATGTCAATCAGGGGGTCTCGGAGCCCCCGGATTTTGCACCCTGCACACCCCCTTTTGGAGGGAGTGTAAGGCATATTGTAGATATTGTTACATAATTTGTCTTTAAACTGTGTTTAAAGTAAACATGAGACGTCATATTACTTATACATGTCAAAATATCATATGAAAGATTTAAAGCTTTTACTCTGGATTTTTTTTCAGTTGGATGGATCCAATTTGAATGGCTGGAGGATCTGAATGTCACCGGAAGGGACATGTGGAAATTAATAGGGGAAATATTGTTTTCCATATTCTGACTTGATTTCCTCATGATACAATCAACTTATATTGCATAATTCTGATTATGTACACATGATATGCAACTCATGACTGATTCCTTGTTTTTTTGTAAATACTGTAATACCATAATAAAATATTTTAATCTTTTTTGTATTGCAAATGATTTATCCAGGCATTTAGAGTAGAAATCCACCACTAAAATATCTTTATATGTTTGGAACATAACTGGCTTCTTAAGGGGTTAATAATTCATGTACTTTATCAGTTTACTGCAAATGAGCTTTAACAATGTTTTTTCAGCTTATGGCGTAGCACTTACAGTGGGAGACCATATGTGAAATAAATTTGCATATTTCATTGTCATTATCGTTTGTATTTTTTTTTGCAGGTAAACATATTTCTTCCCGTATTTTGTTGACTGCTTTCTCAAAGTGCTGATACTTCAAGACCTTGTTTTAAAGGAGGCGGAATAACCTATGCATATGCAAATGTATTTATACTTCACACAGCATTGTTCTTTACACACAACAGATGTTCGCCACGCTGCTCTGCAGACACGCCGGTGAAGTCCTCTAACAAACTGCCCGACTCTCCCTGCGAGCCCGGCAAACAGCGGAGAGCAGCTGTTTAAGGATTCATGAGGCACATAGGTGACCCTCATTCACGTGGCAGCCGCAAGAGCACATAAAACACAGCTGACCAGTGCACCAGCACTGTAAATGTGTCACATCTCCACCTTAACTACATTGATATCAATTACCAATGTGCCGCTGCAGCCACTTAATAGGAAGATTTATCACCCACGCGATGGGGTCTGTAACAATCCCCAGAGTTCTCCCACCCCGAAGGAACTCACATCCGAGCACACTTGGACCATCTTGACTGGGCAGTTACTTATTCACAGCATCCATTTCTACTTTGTAAGGTAAGAGATGCAACACTTAATGCAGCTATTACAAAGAGGGTTGTCATCCCCTGCAGATTTACAGAAGGGATATATAATAGAAGAAGTTGTGCATCTGGTATTGACACAATAATGACTCATATTAGTTTCTCCTCCCCAAGCATTTTTATTACTTTAAAAAGTGCAGCAGGAGAGGCTTCTACTTTAATGAATATGTCTTGGCTACATCCTCAAGCCCCAGTGATTCACACTATATCTATGCCATATTTAGGTAAGTCAAATATAAGTGACCTTGTCTCTGAGAGTTCATATTTCATACATGAGCAAACTGGCAGCCGCATCTGCTGGGCTCCAAAATGTCTTTAAAGCTTTTTTTCATTTCTCTCCCAGCTCCTTTTGGTATAGACCTTGATGTTTGTGCTCCCTTCAGAGTCTGTACAAAAATATATTTGTAAGTCATACAGTGTATAGATTGCCGCTGGGTGGAGACCTTCTATATTTTTATTTTTTTCATATACCAGTGCTGTAGGTCTGTCTGGGTTTTACAAATATTTTACCAATAAAAAAAAAATATTAAAAAGGCTGGCTTTGTGTGTGGTAAATAGCTCAATAAAATGTTTTCAAATTAGCCTTTTTTTTCCAATTACCTTAAAGGTTTTGGAATGCCAAGGTTTTCACCTGACAAAAAAAAGAAATAAAATAAATATATATACTTAACCTTTGTGTCAGTATTAATTATAGAAAAATGAAAAGGGAAAAAATAATTTTAGAAACTGCTAACATTTCACACATCTCACACATTTGGAATCAAGCTCAAATGCGTGGTAGCTCCTTGTGTTCGGTATGTCATGTATTTCAAAACATGCAGGGGATTTTTATTCACTCCAAAAAAAACAGGCACACTGTCACAGAACATTTCACCCAGTGTCACACCATAGTACATGTCCATTTGGCAAATGCGCTATTTAACACAAAGCTGTAAGGGTCTCTGACAACGTAACAGCGTTGTCAGCCTCTCCCCTTGCTATCTCGCCACATGAGTTCTAATCTAATGTGATAAGGGGAGGGATGGTGCATGAATATTCAGTGGCTCTGATCTGTCATGCAGGGGTACACAGATGGTCTCTCAACGGCTGAGGTATTCAGGATTCCTCTGTCAATTCCCAAACTACTGTACTATGTTGGATGATCGCTCAAAGTCGTATATACAGGATAGTACACCGTGTCATGTAACGCACCCTCTGACAGCTATACTGGAGCTTCTCTCCCCTTAGATTCTCATTCCAAGGTGCTGAATGATGCTGTAACCTAACATGCATACAGAGTATTTGCCCCATCAGTTCAGCCACATACAGATTTAACGCAGTTAAGATCCTTTTACGTGAGCAATCTGCAGTGCAGTGTTTGACCAAAGATGGAATATCTAATACAAGGAATATTAATCTGTTAAAATTTGGCAAATGCAAAAATAATTACAACTCCCTGCAGGCCATCAGTGCTGATGAGCCTCTTCAGTGAGCCTGGTCTCCTAAGAAACGCTTTTTCTCCCGGCTTGTATTACACAAAAGTGTTTCTAATCAAGTCTGCAGAGGGACAAGGTCGGGTGGATGGATGGGTCACAAAGACACAGAATTTCAGCCAGGAGTGGTTTGTGTCCTTGGTGAAACCAAAAGTCAATGTTGTTATTTAACAAGCATAGTTATTATATTTTGTTATGTAACAAAGACACTTATTTTAACCCAAACCACGATTTTTTCCTGTAATTAAGAATGCAGTTTAGCTGTTTGGGAACGTCAATTTGTAGGAGACAGGGTTGCTTCAGTCGCAAATATATACAATGTTATTACAACAGTACATTTGCAGTGTTTAAAAAAAAATGTGATGACAACCTTGAAAACTTTCTTTAAAAAAATATTTAAGTTAATATTTATATTTAATATTATAAGTTAAAGCCACTAAGTACATACATTTCCAAACCATATACATTGTGCCTCTAAACGTATAGGAATCCATGACATTTTTTTACTTAACAATGGCTCTGTTCTATTCAGTATCCCAGTCAGCCATGACAGGGAGCCAGCATACACAATACCAGGTCCCTGAAACTGAAGCAGCTAAATAGAATTCAGCTATCATTAATTGTGTTATTTACTCCTGTGTATTTCCTACTGTAACATGGCAAAATGCCTTTCATGAATAACGCCTTTAAACATTTTTTTTTTCAAACAAGATTTTCTGTTTCAAAGGCCCAGCACACCCACACGATATATATTTTTTTAATTATTATTTTGTTTGATTAGACCCATGCTAGAAATTACAGGAGGTCTAACAGCATGACCTAATAAGAGCAATCGAGCAAAAAGAAAAAAAAGTGATGTTACGTAAACAAGCACAGTTTGTACACACCCACACTCTCCTGAGTAAAAGAGGAAATGCGCACAAAGTTAATGGAAATACACGATCAGAGGCAAACAAATGCAGATTTGCTATTGGAGGCTTTAACTGAGTTGAGGACAGATCCGTTTACTGTAATTGAAAATGTTTCATGTTCCACTCACTGTGTGATTTTGCTTGAAATGGGGCCGCGTTTTAAAATCGGCAAAAATCACTTTGCTCTGCACCTCTGTCCACTTTCACTCTCGCATACACTGATGCAAGCTAGAATCATAGACAGGCAGACAGACGGACAGACAGACAGACGGACAGACAGACAGACAGACAGACAGACATAGAAAAATGAAAAACAGATAAACAGTATAAGGTCCCTGTTGTATTAAGCAATTCCTGATGTATAAATCTCCAATCATTACAGATGAAAACTGCAAGATCCCAGTAATGGTTTGATAAATGAATAATGTCCAGAGATGAAATGGGCAAGCACACTTAAATACCACTTTAATCATAACACTTTGAATGGAAGAAAGATGTTCCCCTGCTAAGCTTTAAAAAAATTATAGTGTGATATGCTAATTCAGGTAAAGCGGGAAACATTTACGTTCATCGTCAGTATTTATTAACGTCTTATTTTATAATAACACAACCATAAATTAAACCAAAACATTCCCATCTAGTCTAAATGCTGTACATATATTACTGACCCTGCTGCAAGCAAACCAATATTGTGTTGTAATTGTACTGAACATGAGCTTCATAAAGCATACGTAATTTGCAGCAAAGAATTCTAAGGAATGACTTGTGCCGCTGCAAGATTTTACTGTAGATTTTAGGACATGTTAATTAAAAATCATACTGCTATTTTCCTACTTTGAGGGGTTAATGAGGAGGAATCAGCTGGGCCAAACTAATACCTCTATTTAATGTAAAATGAGAGGCTTCTTGTGGGGAATTTCAGTAGCTCTGTTCATTATGATAATCATGTTAATCTGAGCCAGTGCCAGTTTGTGCAGAATAATGAATTCCTAAAAGAAAATAACCTATCAGCAGGGGACGCTCCTTGAACTTCTACATGCAGGGATTTATCACATCCCATAAGAAATATCAATTTCAACTTAATTTACACTTTAAACTGATGATCAAAGTAACATCCTGATGCCTGACCAGACCCAATGTAGACTTCCCATAATGGCTTTATAACAGTAACAGGCTCTTCTGTGGCCAATCCCACAATTACAATGACATTAGTTACTGCATTATTATTATTACTACATGAATCACAAATCTAATCAGAGGCATGATGACAGTGCAAAATCATTTTGATGAATCTGAACCGAAGCCAAAATGTCAAAAACAGCAGAGACAGCAGTAGGTTTCAATGGCTGCACTGTGCTCGGGTGCAGCTACTTTGCCTGCAGGCCAGTAATGACCAACCTTTTGACATATTGCTTATACACCATCACAAATTCACCTGGGTAGACAGTAGAGTGCAGAGCTTTCCATAAGCGCCAGCTGCCAGCCAAACAGCTGACTACTCATTTAAGTCCAGCCAGTTACTATAATATACACATTTTAATTTAATGAATGAACAAATTATAGTTATTTATATAATAGTTATTTTTGGCATAGGTTTATTTTATTAATATGTTCATTTAAAACCAATACATAGGCTGGATAAGACATGGGATCAAATATCTGTCTACCATGTCTTGATGAACCTTACAGTGAAGATGTCAATAAATAAATAAAAGGTAATAAATAAGGTCTAATGATTCTTAATTAGAAAAGTTCTGATCAGTCAGGAATAGGCGTGGTTTTCAATATTAATAGCTATTTACAGACTGTGTGGGCTAAAACGCACAAGAAACCTAATTCTCCTTCACAATAATTCACTACATAGCATGTTTACAATCAGGTAGGCATATTTTTTAAAATATGCAGTAATTAAGATGATGGAATACTGGCATTAGAATGTGCCAGAGGTCAACAAATTTAGGCTTTTACAGACAAAAGTTTTCCCCGGGGGGGGGGGGAGGGGGGGTGGTAGTCCATGCCCCCGGACCTCCCTAGCTGGCTATTTTTTCCCACTGGCTGGCTACTCTTTCACAACAATCTAGACATTTTTACCACAATGGACATTAGATGAACACAGCATATTATCACAGTTTGCGTGGTTTGGTTACAGTCTCATAAGCATAAACTGAAAGTTAACAGCATATTCAAACATGTGTAATTAATGTGCTTTGCCTTTGTAGGACAAACACTGTTAACTACTAGTAGCCACAGCAGTGTTAAATTTCACAAAATTCATGGGCGAGCAGTTTGTAAAAACAAACCATGACACAGAAGATGCCAGAAGTGGTGCAGTGTTGTTAACATTAATCTCTGGGCTGATAAGCTGTGTCACTGGTGTGGAAGAATGCATTTAAAGTGTAAAAGGCATGAATATTGCAGTTATTCTGTTCGTGTGCCTCTTTGTGTGCCTCTTTGTGCGCGTGTGTGTGTGTGTGTGTGTGTGTGTGCGTGCGCGTGCATGTGTGTGCATCAAGAACTCACGAAAAAAAGTGAACTCTTCACCTTTGTGTGTAGTGTAGACTGTGGTGAAGTCATTATTGTTGTCATGCATAAGGCTTGAGGATGTTTGGGATATAAGATGTCTGGGCTCTGTGATGCCGTGGCTTAACTTGAAGAACTGATGGAAAGGGGTGATATATCTATAACTGTCATGTAACGGCACCGCTGGCGAGCCATTTTTTCCCATATCTCAGCTTGATTTGAGTACATGGGCTGTTTATACCCGGCTCTAGGTTCATATCTCAAAGGCAAACAATCCTTGACAAATTCTGGATATGTGGCGGTGCACTACTTATCTTGCCACTTGTCATGGACAGCGTGCCCCATCCAAAATATGTGGTGGAACTGTTGGAGGCTTCCATGGCAACAAAGTGAACTGCTAAAATGCATGCAGATAAAGTCCAGTGGGGTAAACCATAGCAGAGTTTCTTAACATTACGGCCACATTTCACCAATTGTAAAGGAAAGCTCTCTCCACCACACCCTGATGTTGAAAGGCGCAGTGGTCTAAACACGAAGGGCTTATTTTTCTGTGTGACCTTTACATCCTTGCCATTTAAAATTATGTACTCAGCCAAAATAGCTTATTTTTGCTGTACTTGTCTGACCCCAGACATTAGGCAATATTTGGAACATCCAAGGACTGAGATTCTTCACAGTCAGTGAAATAAACAAATGCACTGCATGACCAGAGGATTAAAATGTTGTGATTTTCAGTACATTGAGAGAAAGATGTGGATGTCATAGGTGAATGACTATAATATTTTGCCTCCTTTCTCAGCATCAACATGACAATGAGCAATGATTTAACTGGCTGTGTAATAACATGGAGCTGCTGAGAAGCCGCCAATGGCACAGTATGAACTGGACAACTCCCTGGTGGGAAAATGTGTATGCCTTTGCATGTTTGTTGGTACGCATGGCCAGCATTTGGTGATGCTCTGCCAGGCCTGTACCGCAGCCATCTTCAGTTCTTGCTTGTTTCGGCAGCTTTACACCTTCAATCTGGTCTTCAGTACACGGAACACATGCTGACTTGGACTGACGCCAAATATTGTCTTTGTGTCCTACACAGTGTTGACCACTAGGGGTCGACCGATTAATGACATTTTGAGATAAACGGCATCAGACGATTATTATTAAAAATGTAGGCAATTGGGCAAGTAGATTTATGAAAAAAGATTAATGTTGAACCCTGTGTGCCTTCATTAATTTTTTTGTGTCCACCCTCTTCAGTACGATTCAGACGAGACAGTTCTACTAAAAGCAGAACATTAAGTGAATTTTCCAGTTTTATTGCATTCCATCTAAATGGCAGCATTCATACAGATGTGTAGGTTATTCTACTAATACCATCTTCCAGATGTCAAAGCCCAACTCTGTTATATTAACATTACATTTTTTTTTTTTTTTAATGTAAAAAAAAAAAAAGAGTGATTTGCTCCTGCATAATACATGGTGGTATCACTCAAAATCCATCGACCACCTCAGATATGCAAATCAATATAATTTGCTTCATTTAATCTGCACTGGGTGCAGTAAATGAGAGAAAACTCATAAAAGTAATATGCACAGAGCCCATTCGACACCTCATTTCCTGTGTGCAGTAGCTTATTATTTGCTGTAAATTATGCTGAGTATTCAATCAAATCTATTTGACAGACAGGAAAAATGTTGTCACTGTGCAGTGGAATGAAGCTGGTGCTGGCATCCATGACATCCTGGCTCTACTGTATAATAAAGAATCAATACGTCAGTCTGCAGAGAGGAATGAGCACCCTCGAGACAATGTAGTAAACCTGCACTTCAGAAACACCATGCAAAAAAATAAAAATAAAAATAGTAGGATAGTTTATCAGTATTTGGAAAACAACGACATAATTAGTCAATAGAGATACTTTTGTGACCAACCATTGTGCAAATGTTCCAATCTAATTGTTCTGGGGCCACCTTCAAATGAATAATGCATACAGCATATTGTAATCAGAGAGGCTAATATCAATAGTCACAGAGAAGAATGATCTCATTAGGAGTATAATATACAGTGTTTTGTTTAATCCTGGTATTGTTTCATCAAAGAAGTAAATACACAATTGTGATAATGCCATCTAAATTAATGGCATTGATGCAATACGATTGTGCATTGCTTTGCAAATCCACACACCAAATTTGGTGTTGTAATATTCTGTACAGCAAATGTTCAAACAGACACATATGCATACAGGCCCCAACTTGATCCCCACTTTATTTATCTAACTCAGATTGCTGAAGCCTCATATTAGCTTTAGCTGAACTAAAACAATATGATCAGAAAAAAAGAATGCATATTTGCACAAAACAAGGACTGTCCTCAGAAGAAAAATAATAAGATTGGTCTTTTGTTCACATGCCTACAATGACCTTCCTGTCGGTAAGTGTATGACTTTAACACAAGAGACTGCTGTCCGCACCCCGTCCCCTATTGACTGTTAAGTGTTGGTTTCTTTTAACGAAGACCAATGTTGAAAACCTAAAAGTAGCTAAACAAGTTTTAAACACATTATCGACATATCATTTTATAAAATTGTTAAGGTAAACATGTTAGCATACCATTGTATCCGAGATGCACTCTCATTTTAACTCTGTTTTGGTCTCTACCAACTCCTGAGGGAAAGATCTGGCTCTTTAGCTGCTAAATGTCCCACTGTATTGACAAGCTAGCCGCTAACTGTCTCTCTGCTGTTTGGTACTGAAACACTACATACAGCTGAGAGGGGACCTGCATAGTCAAATGATAATTGTTGGTTCGTAACTATGAGCGACCCCTCAGGCTGGAGGTATAATTTTTAGCCACGCATTTCCGTAGACAACCGGCTGTGTCATGAATGGATTTGTTCACATACTTGCTTATGTACTGTGTGTGTTACCGGAGGATTCCAATAGAGGGCAGACCAGGGAGCTCAGACAGCACAGACTTTTGGATTTGCATGATGTAAACAATAAACAAGGCGACACTTGAGCAGGTTATTATATTGTTAATTCTGAGATCATGGCAGAATAAGTGACAGCGGCGCCATCGTAGATGGTATCTAAGGCCCCTAAATCAAGCACGTCTTGACAACGGCAAGTATGTTTCTCTTGTTTCTTATGAGAAACACCAGTTGATTTGTTACGTTGGATTAGCCCGCTGATTATAAACCACATCACACACAGCGAGCCAGTGAGTTCAGCAGAGCGGCTACCCTCTGCTTTCAAGCAACAGACCTCAGCTACCAAGCCTTGTCAGCGAACTACAAACTTGGATCAGCAAAGGTTGGACCACTTATACATACTGCATCTTGCAGACACGTATCATTAATTTCTGAGGACATGCACAACCATATCACACACAAGCACATCCACAAGTATATCTAGGGCTTTATACTGAATATATTTGGTACCCAATGGTCTTTGAGCATTGTGCCTAAACCTTACCAAATCTAAACCATAGAGGCGCCAAATCAGAAAACACTCATATGGGTCATTTCCTAAAGCAGTGACAAACAACATTTAGTTTGGAGGACATGTGATTCAGTAACATATGGCAGTACTTTCTATACTGTATAAGTGGGTGTATAACAGTGACAAGAGTGACAAACTACTACTATTCGACTCTACTACTACTAATCATTTTGCTGTTGTTACTACACTCAAGATTTGCCAAGATTTCTGATCAAGGCAGGAGAAAGTACTTCAAAATGTGGTTTGAACTTAGTATGCAGATGAT
Source organism: Heterobranchus longifilis (assembly GCA_028570985.1). NCBI lineage: Eukaryota > Metazoa > Chordata > Actinopteri > Siluriformes > Clariidae > Heterobranchus > Heterobranchus longifilis. Next base: position 15,040 of record JAOVVB010233336.1, read on the forward strand.
ACTGTGAACTAACCATGTGTCTTTCAAATATAATGGAGGAGCTCTTGGCTTTCGATCCCTCCATTAATGTATTATAGTTTCAGTGAAAAGCCCCGACCTTTGCCTTTGTTTATATTTCACACTATGTAATGACTTTCAGGGCTCAAATTGGTGTGCTGGCCTATAGTGTAAATCAATTGATTATAAGTGAGAGAATAATTCTATCTTATTTTTTTTGGCTTGAAGGCATATTTAATGAGGACCACAGATACAGTATAATACACACAGCGAGTGGGAGGGCATGTATTTTTCTCTAAATATCCTCTGGCACTAAACCAGCTCCCTTGAAATAATCATTGGACTATGACCATGTTTATAGAGTGGCTATAAGAGAAGGCATTTCACTATCTATTAGTCTACCCATTATTTATGATTAATAAATAAATAAAAGGCCAATGTCACTGACTCATGCTCATTGAGAGTCAAGTCCCGGCTACTGTATAACTGCGAGAAGAGCAACACTCATCATAGTGATGTTACAGGCTATTATTCTCATTGTGTGTCGTGGTAAGTACAGTATGTGTCACTGTGTTTGCTCTGAGTTAATGCTCATATCGCTCAGATGCTTTGTTCTCTGCTGCAGCACCAGGGAGATAACGTCAACTTTAGTATTTTAAGCAAGCATGTCAAGTTTTAAAATACGCTTTTCTTTCCCTTTGGTTCTTCAGGTGACAAGCTGGGACTCTGTCCTTTACAATACTCATACGAGGAGGGAATACAAAAGGGAAAATGTGTCAGTGCAGTTTAACTGTTGAGATGAGGGCTGCGAGAGTAAAGACAAAGCCGCGATGTGCTCCTCCCAGTGCATCACTTCTGACACGGAGGAGACATGGCGCGGGTGCACGATTGTCACCAGGCAACGAAAATCATTCTCACACTAATGGTTTCGCCTAAGACAAATACTCAAACATACGGAAATGTGTTAAACTGCAGAAACAGGGGCAATGCAGCAAGCAGATGACTGAATATGAGCAGACGATGTGTTGAGGGCAGAGAGGATGACTTCCCTTTTATGCAACTATCACGTTTTGACAGAAGAGAGGGTCTTAATCATAGGAACTTTAAAGTATGCCACTGCCTTCATGGGGATGAATGTTTCCAAGCGCACAGACACACAAGTACACACAATATTTGCTGTGTCTGTTCCCCGCCTACTGAAACTACTGGTAAAACAGATGGCACAAGCCTGAGGAAGTGTACATAAGTTCTGTTCCAAATGTAGAGAGGAAGAGGGAGAGAAACAGTAAATTAAAAGTCTCATTTCAAAGCCTCCTGCTGCAAAATAACAGCCGATTACGATGCCTGCAAAGAAGATACATGTGCGGTCGGTTAAATAGGTTGATAGCAAAGGACAATGTGGTGCATCTGATCTTAAATCAGGCGCCAGACACAGGGCTAAAGGACCAAACACAATATCCAATTAACTTTCCCTGCACTAACACTCACAGTTTCATTAAATGCTGTAGAGATAGTGTGATGACAACATAGCTTTCTAATAACTTTGACGGATCATCTTAACAGAAGACAGCAATGTGAAAGCAGAATCATGCAGATTTAATGGTCTAATAGACGTTCAAAGAGTCTAGCACTTTATCACAATATGCAGACATACGTATTTGTAATAATGGCATGTTTTAGGTTATTTTTTTGATGAGTCAACAGAGGTGCTATGCGTCAGCAAGGAGGGAGAGATGGAGAGGAGGGAAAATAAATGTTACATAATGCAAAAGGCCCTGTCCTTCAGCTCAATAACAAGGTGCTACGCTACATTACCCCCTAAACCTCCATCCTACTGGCGCCAATTCTCATGGGAACCCAACACATTTGTGATACATTTATTTCAATATGGGACTTGCCAGATAAAATACCCTGCAGGATGTTGATAGGCAGGCTAAAATACACTGACTATAGTTACTGCAGCTTCATCACAGACATACAGATCAAATATTCTCTGCTCTCCTGAAGCTGGTGTGTTTCCAGAGGGGGGCTTTGTCAACTACTTCCAAATGTTTAAAAGACAATGTGAGTTTAACATCTAAGAAATGTACTTCACAGTCAGAATTAAGTTTAGTGGTTGAGTATGGATGACTCTGGCTGTGATTGCCAAAAGATCTCACTGTATCTACATGCAGAGCCAAAACCTACCGACAGACAAGCTGTGATATATCAACCATATCACCAGACAAGAAAATCGATATTGGACAAAACCCCAAATCAATGTTCTTATAATTCATACTTTCTACAATAACTGTGCATATATAAAATAAACGCAGGTTAATGTATGATTAGGTAACTAAAACACTTTGTTATGCAAACTCCAGTCTCCTGCATTAATGTCTGATGTGGTACATGACCATCCACCACCCCGACCTCCACACACTGTCTGCCTTCCTACTGTATATACAGGGCATACTGCTTCTAGTTAATATGCACTATACGCAGGCATACAAATAAATGGTACTGGACAATAGGACCTAAAATCCATATCATGATTAACTGCCACATTTACGTCAGTAATGATAAATGTTTTTGTTATATATCAGCACACAATAATTTCCTTGCCAAATTGGCTACATGAGCCGAACAAAAGCAGCAACTGTAATTCATACACCACTTTTAATTAACACCGCAAAGTTTGTTTTGGCAATTTGGGGGCAGCAAAACAAGCTTAACTACAACACTGATGCATTTTTACCTTATACAGTTGTTATTCCGAACATGTTATCAAACTATTTACACATTCAGCAAACATGGAGCAAAGTAGCGTATAGTTTGTGGTACAGGAAACCAAGACAATGAACATAAAGATGCTATAACACTCTGTAGAGTGGAAATCAACTGTATATTGAATACAATGGAATTCTGGGACTCTAAACACATAAGATGTAGCCTGTAGAAGAAATGCAAGAACAAACGGGTCAGGTAGAATAAGTATTCTAACAAATATGAGCACTCATTTTAATTACTTTATATGCAGCTTGGTGGCTTAACCTGTTGAGATTATTGATACAAAATATAACTAGCAATTACTAGTAACTAGTAGCCTAATTAAAGCTTTACAGTAAAATAAATGTACTGGGGTAAATAGTTTTGACTCTGAGATGTAGTTAAGCAGAAGTATAAAGTAGCTGTTACGGACCCCGCTATCTTTATATTATTTATACTGTATATTCTGCTGCACAAAAAAGCGACTGGAAGTTGACTGGAAACTGAATGGAGGAGGGGGGGGGGATTCTGTGTGGCTGCATCTGTACCAACAAGTCCTCCAAAGCATGCGTCCATTTGTCATTTGTTCCTACTTTCTAATACGACCCATATGAGCGTTTTCCATCTTCATAACTAAATGTTACATTTGTGGTTTTAATCATGCCCTTAACCTTGTAAAAACACACATTGTTCAGTAAGTTTAGGTTTAAGCAACAAAACAACTTGGTATCGTTGGAAAAAAAAAGGTTAGGGTTTGTATATTTCTTACATTAACTTGCATACGTAAATGACTTAATCACGCATGTGACACAGAACCTGACGTAATTCCGGTTGTTAAGTTAAGTTAAAAATAAATGTATTTTATTTTCAAATGGCACACAAACACCAGTCTCCTTGGTGACAGTCCTGTGTTTGTTTGTTTGTTTGACCTGCCTAACTGAACTAATCTAAGTGCCATAACCATGAGATAAACATGCTGCACCCATGAGCTGGGTCATCACGCTGCTTGTTTTCAAGCTCTCTGTAGGATACTGATGAGCTCAGTATAGAGAATCTGAGGACTTTAGAGGAAGGCACGGGGAGACATGCCATCCCCTGTCGACAGCGGGGAATAAGTGCAAGAACCCCAGAGGGAGCCGTCTTTGAACAGTTCTCATCCCCGGTGTTTCTAGGACACGGAGATCAACATCATTGTTGATTGGGTTGAGCCAAGCTACACCCTTGAAAAACAGCTTCTGTGACCATGTTTTTGAAGCCAGCTACTGACCCTTTCATTGTTTTTTTCCTCTGGGAGTGACAATTCAATCAAAGGATTCACTGGTCTCCACGTCCACCAGATTCACAAAGCTCCTCATGGCAACACTACTGAGACGAGCCAAAAGTCCATGAAATCCTTTCCTGAAGGATTCATGAAGGATTTAAGTTCTAAGACAGTGTTTGCAAGCATGTAGCATGAATACAGGGAGAGAGCTGCATGCTGACAGCCATTAACACCAACAACTTTTATACAATTATACAGGAAAAGATATTTACAGAAAGTGAATTATGGCTCTCCCACTTTATCTGAAATGCACAGCAAACAGCAGATCTGTATGTCTCCAGACAGCCTTGACATTTAGATGTCCTTGTAAGTATGATGCACAAACTTAGAATGTGATTATCCTACTCTAGGCAATTTCTCAATCTTTCCACTTAAACTGTCACCACACAAGATGCTGTCTGGCCCCACAACACAGCAAAGGTTTGACTATGCATTGCACAGAAAGTGTTTGCTTGAACTACACACTTCTGGAGAATTGCCATTTGCTGGGTTTTCTTTAGACATTCCTGAAGGTATGCTGTTTTCCCAGCCCCGTGAATAACTGTCGTCAGCTGTCCAGTCCCATGAGATCCGCAGCTGAGCGGATAAACCGGTGCCTCCCTCTCGTCTCCAGGTATTGCAATCCAAGGCCACCTTCCCATCCCTCCTTCCCACAGGCCATGAAGATGCAGTGATTACATCTCCCTGACCGAGCCACAGCATGGAGGAGAGAGGCCATCAGCGGCACCAACATTCTTATATTTCTAGACGGGACTGAAATGCATTACCTTGCCTTTCTCTTAAGATAATAAATTCCTCCGTGTAATGCCCAAAATATTCACAGAGAAATCAAAGTACTGATGGCTTTACACCATGAATTTCTTGTGCTTTTATTTTAATCCTCTCCGGCTTCACTCAGTGCATATCATCTTATAAAGGATCTTTTTTTTTCACAGGTTATTGCAGCCCGTGCTATCATTCAAGAAGGCATAATACATTCCAATCCTGTCTTCTGTTTGCAGGGCAAAGCTGATCTAATTCCCCTTTCTATCAATACATAATCCATGATAATGAGCTGTGCCAAATTCCTTAGATGAATATGCAAGGTCTTCTTTCTGCAGGCATTGTAAATAAAATGGAGCCAACATTAATCGAAGTGATAATTAATTGCCTTCTGGAGATTATATGACTTGGCCCACAACCCACAACCGTGTAGAGCTTATATTATATCTATTATATTTAAAACATGTTTTCACAAAGGGAGGGTGACAGATCAGAGGTGACAGAGAACCCAATCAGAAAACGGCAGGGAACTGCCAACGGGGCCCCAGTTTTACAGTAAAACTAAATATTACATTAATTGGACGTTGACTTACTTTACTTCACTTAAATGTTTACTAACTCATGTTCTCCCTTGCTTTTTAGGTTGAAATACTAATCCACAACCATGTTATTTACAGAAAATCTATTATTTTTGCTAATTTCTTGCTCAGTGTCAGTAAATCTGGGGTTTTAAAGGGGTAGTCCAGCAATTTAATATTGTATTTCCATGAAGTTGGAGGACTTGTGGGAGACAGATTAAAAAGGAAATGGTCAAAATTAATGCAGCAGAGGCCGAGATATCCTGACTTTTAGTCCCTAATGTGGGTCAAGCTCCAAAAACACTTCATGTAATACAGCTGGATAGTGCCTTTCATTAGACCAGCGTTAGACTTGTTCTGTGGTTTAAGCCTGTTTTATTGCAGTTTATGCATGCACAATGTGCACGGCCTGTTGGCACGTAAACTGGCATGTCAACAGCCAGACACACAGACCACCGTCTCCTATTGAACTCACTTAGTGTTAGTATAAACACATCACACGTTACTTTTTTTATCTATCAAGCAACACTTTATTAAACTACTAGATTTTTGAACGGGATTCAGCGGGATGTTCAGGCTGACAGCAACATTCACATAATATAGTAAACAAGCCAAGATAGCCCTCCGAGCTAATGCATGCTAACTACGCTAATGCTGGATTGGAAATGTTTGGAAATGTTAAAAACATTTTTTCCCAACACAAGGTATCAAAGATAAGCCAGAGATTATAGCGTAATAAATTGCTGTGGGCTGTAAATTCACCAATTCTAAGCAGATTTCACTCAGCCTGCGAAGGTCCGCAGCTCCAGCTGACTGTAAGCAGAGCAGCATGAAGGCAAGGAGGTCTCACTCTGCAGCTAATTCTGAGGAATGAAATGTCCCCACTGCACACTGACTGACAAAAAAAAAAACTGTGTTGCCCTGGGAAACTCCCTCAACAAGCCACCACTCTAATGCATTCATATATTAAAGCATGCAAGCAGCTGTGAACATGTTAACAGTTTCGACACAAGTAGTGAGTACCACCACACTACCACCATAAGTAGCCCACTTGATATATGACCTCTTGCACAGGACATTAATAATTATTGGGCACTGTTGTCAATTTATGCACAGATGTCACTGCCAAATCTATAAAGCCCTAATTATACCCAATAACTCACACTGATGAGGAACCTGGAGGGAATGTTAATAATTTGGTTTTGTTGCCTTTTTTTGGCTGTGATAGACTATGTGACAGTGACAGTCTCATCATGATTTACAAAGGCTAATCCAGCCCATAATAACGTGAGATTACTTCTTTGTTTATCCATTAAAGAAAATCTATGTCCCAGAAGTGTGTAAATAACAATACCCCAAGAGCATGCATGCCACATCCTATTCTGATGTGAAGGACGAATGAAGGTTTACACGACTGCAGCTGGATCTGCCAAGCAGATTCTTCACAGCATAATACATCACTTCCATTTGTTCACTGAATAATACAAGACTCCCAATAAAACCTCATTTCACCCAGAAGGGCAGTCTTCTGCTCTATTCTGAAATGATGAGCTGTGTTTGTGCTGTCCTGCCCTTGGAGGTAAGTAGTAGTCAAATAGTCTTGTTTGATAAAGAATTGATCTCTCCAAAGAGCAGTACAAAACACCATGGCAACATGCACTTGGTACAAAAATGATGATGGCACAGTCACAGTTTCAGCTGCTCAACTATAACATAAGTTTCCAATTGCTTGATCAAGTGTTGGAGTTTCAGACCGTTCTCATTCCCAGGTCAAATACAGATGATTTGTTACGGCCCTCGGCAGTGGCGGATTGGATATCTGGAAATTGGGCCGAAGGGCCGCCCGACTCTGGGCTGCTTGGGCCAGTGGTTCTCAACCAGGGGTCCGGGGACCCCCAGGGGTCCTAGAGGGAGTTCCAAGGGGTCCTCAGAAAAATGGGGAATAGTTTATTTTCACTATTTAAGGTGAGGCCACTCAGCCCTGCTCTCTGCCTGTTGCATTTTTTTCTTTCCCCTCTCTGCCCTCTCCTCTCAGTGTTACATGTGCTTGGTTGTCAATGGTAACGTAATCAACATTTGGTGTGAACAATAAAAATACAAGCATAAAGAGCTTGTTTTGAAGTTTGTGACGGGAAAGTGACAGTATTGTCGTTAATCGCTACTTGCTACCTCTCCGGTAGTCTTGTATTGAGAGGGAGTTTATACAGTACAAGTATGAGCCCAGCAGTCAGCGTGGTGTTCTATCATAGACATGGCGTCCATCACGGTTTGACGTTATACTCTAAATTCAATGAGTTCAATGTACTAGACAGGAGGCACAGCCCTTTTTGCTGCATTGAAACATGTATCGTGATGTGCTACAGGTGGCTATACGAGATGTTGTAAAAAACATGGATAAAACAGGCATTCAATGTGCGACTGGTATAAGGTGCCATTAGCACAACGTTGGGGTAAAATCACATCAGTGACTTGCTGATCACCATTGTAAAATATCATCAGATTTGGTTCCACCTCATTTGACTATATTTAGGGAGACTCTACCCTCAAAAGAGATTATCATTGAATGTTTACATAGTCACTTAGTAGATATTACACATAATACACTAGACGCAGTGTTACGCACTAGACAAAAACAGCACAGCAATCATTAGACATTAGAAATGAAAATGCTTATGGATTCTCAATTTAAAGATCAACAATGAGACTATTACAGGTGACATACTCATTAAAGAAGTAATTGTTTCTACAGATTGTCTTTATCTGCTTATCCATCTGCAGGGTCAACAGAGGCTAGAGCCAATACCACTATACACTGGGTAAGAGGGGTCAGTTACAATACACCATGCTGATCATTTTTCAAATAGGAAAATACAACTAGGCCTGTCACGATAACTACTTTTGTTGTATTTAAATATTGTCCCAGAAATAATTGCGATAAACTATATAATTGTCATTGTCACCAATGCTAATATAATAGCATATACACCCTTTCAAAGAACACTGACTGTACTTGTAATTCTTAAGAAGATTCAGATATTGGAATTGCAATGCGAGAAAATATTAAAATATTCTAAATAAATAAAACTCAGCAGTTTTTTCTGTTCATTCGGTTTAGCTGCTGTGAAAAAATGCTGAGGCACTGTGCTCATGTCTTATAATGGTAGGGAAAACCCTGCTGTTTATTCTGGCATCATGTTGACTAAAATGTTGGTGACATTCTTATGTCAACAAACAAACATGTAAACACAAGGGGGGTTCCTGTACGATATACGGACACGACCTCAATCATTTTTGCTGACCTAATAACGTAATTATTGTGACAGGCCTATAAAATGTTCATAAAAACCTTTCAAAGCGTTCCTGCAGCATGCAGTCCTGCGGTCCGCATGGATGCCAAGTATGTTCCAAACACTCCTATTTTCACAAAGTATACTTAA
>JAOVVB010233337.1:0-10186 GCA_028570985.1 Heterobranchus longifilis
GAAATTCTCAGCCCTGGTGTTGACTGCTCATTTCACTCATGATATGTCTTGTAGCAAATAAAAAAACACCACGTTAACTTTAAAAGTTGATTTTCACGGGAGGGGCTCTTTAAGATAATTAATAACATACGCGTAACACAAAGTAAAAACAACAACAAATAGGCAGTGCAACATTCACAGTCATTCCTATTCACATTGTCATCTGCCAAAGGAAGTGTGAACAAATATGTTGTTTTATTTTTGTTATTTTTAGAGCTGCAACTAATGACTATTTTCATTGTCGCTTATTTTCTTGATTGATCGCTTAGATTGGTTTGGTCTAAAAAAAAGTCAAAAACAGGTAAAAAATGTTGAAAATCAGTGTTTCCCAAAGCCCAAGATGACGTCCTCAAATATCTTGTTTTGTCCACAACTCAAATATATTCAGTTTACTTTCATAGAGGAGTAAAGAAACCAGAAAATATTTACATTTAAGAAGCTGGAATCAGAGAATTTGGACTTTTCGTCTTAAAAACATACTCAAAATAGTTGGCGATTAGTTTAGCAGTTGACAACTAATCAATTAATCTTTGCTAGTTTTTTTTTAAACCAAAGCAAAGTGCGGGAATAGAAGAGGACGAGATGTTAATGTTATGTCATCACTACCTGGAGAGCTCCCCCTGCTCTACATCAGTCAAACACTCTCTGACATCTGTGGTAAAAGTACACACACTTCACAAAGTGGACAGAAGTGTGTGACAAAGTGTAACACACTTCCTGGGACACACTGCCAAACGTATAACACCAGTTCAGCAGTGAAATAAAAACACAGAGCGAGAGAGGGAGACAGACAGGCAGGGGAGAAAAAAAAGATTCTGAGAACACACTCCCTAAATGGTGTCTTGTTGGCCAACAGCAACTTCCAACTATTTAATTTCCTCTCCTTACATAGTCAGTCTCTCTCTGACACGCGCGCATGTAGCCTGTCAGAAAAACCTCTTATTCAAGTAAAGGGGGACCAAAGAAAATAAAGACGCCGCATGATTTCGTAATATTCCTGCGCACAGCAGATGATCTGGAGCTTTTGATTCCAAATGGTTAAAGATCAACTCTCGGTGGTGTGCAACATACCTGCTGCGTGATGTCATTGTTATTTAACCATCGAGTCCCATTTGCTATGACAACACTGTCAAAGCATCAACCTGGTGCTGGACAGGGCGCGGAGTTTCAGTCCACACAAAGCCACGCAGAGAATTATAAAGTACAAAAGGTGCAAACACTGCAGGTACGGATGAATGCGAGAAACTATGCATACCTCCATGCACACGCAGTCGGATGAAAACACACGCACGCAGGCACACACACACACGCACACACTCTGAGGTAATCTCTCAAAGATGAGGAATGTCAAGCCTGGCATGCAGCTCTCCAGGTGAAACAATGTTCTTTTGTGAAGTTTGGATTGACAAGCACCATTAGTTTGGGTTATGTCATGACATGTTATCAAAGATCTTTCACTTGATAAAGATCTCTTTAAATGACAGACGGCAGAAACACAGTCTGACCTGTTACACGCTCAACTACTTCCATCTTTTATACCTCCTCACTGTACGACAAAGACCTGCCCGCAGTTTTTGACCTCTGTTTCATAAGGCGTGACTTAAAGATCCCCTCCTGTTAAAATCAAGTTTTAACCATGTTAACGTGTCGATACAGTGTTTATTTAGACATATCAACACCATGCATGACTGGGAATTTCTGCCTTGAAACTGCAGTGTACCAACAGACAGAAAACAGAAAGCCAGGTTTTATGACATCATATGTCTAAGGAACCAATCACATGGCAGCGGTGGTGGGCGGGACTGGAGGCCAGATCCAGAATTTCTTAATGGGGGAGAAGAGTAGATGTGCTTCCAGCCCCGTTTCAGAGGTTTCCTTTTACTTTTTATGAGGGAAAACCACGTTAAACAAAATATTAGTCATAGCAGAGTTTTTTTACATACTTTAAAATGTGTGTGGGGGAGATTTTTAAGTTATATTAAAGCAACTGAAAATATGGTTTAAAAAAAAAAATTCTCTGTAACATTGAATGTTTGTGTCTAAATGAGAAACAATTGAAGTGACAGATAAAAAAAAAACATTCTCAGTTGCAAATGAATAAACGTTTAACACTCCAAAACTCTGTTGCTCTGCTTTAAGGGGATTTCACACCACTGTGCAGTAACTTTAGCGACATCAACCGCTTTTGAAAACATTTTGCTTTTTTGGGGAACACGGTTGCCGGGCAGAGGTGTAAAAACAACTTCATCTGGATATTATTTGTGTGTGGTTTCATATTCTGATTCTTATCTTGTTAAATTTGGATTGGTCGAAATGCAGAAGGTGACAACACCTTTTCCAACATACAGTGGCCACAGATTGTATTTGTTTATGGCTGATATTTTTTTTAATCATATTTTATTAACAAATATCAGCAGTACAGATGGAGGTAGATATATTTCAGTACAGTATTCCTGCTCACCGCTAACCAAACACACATTATTTCTGTTTCTCCTTTGTTTAAAAACCTCCCCCCTAAATTAATTGAGCTGCTCCTCAGTAGTAACACACTGCAGTGCCCAGCCTAAACAGCTGTACATTACACTGTGTGTCACAAGCAACTGGTTTGTGTTTCTGTCAGCGCTCACCCTGCTTCAAACAATTCTGGATGACGTGTTGTACTAAAGTGAAGAATGTGCCCCGACTGGTCAAACTACATACAAAACATACCTACTATGGGCTGAACACGCATGCACACACAAGCTTTACCTATCTCTCACACACACACACACACACACACACACACACACACACACAGGAAGACCCAGAAAAATCAATCAGAGCGCCTCTTTTATTCTTTTGAGACGAGCTGAACAAAATTAGACACAGAAATCCAAAAAGCTTTCAAATAAACGGAGCAGGCCTCGCTGACATCGCAGTGTTCCCACAGCTCTGTACTTTCACGGTGATTTGCCACCTCGTTTTGTCAGAAGTCCAAAGGATGTAAAAGGCTGTTTGCCAACAATGACCAGCTTAGAAACTGCAATGCCGAATAAATAAAGAAATATGATCATATAAAACCTGAATCACGCAGACGCGCTGTTAAACTTTGTCACTGGATGAATGTGACAAATGCTTCAGTGATCTGTGAACACGAGGTGGTGCCAAAAAAAAAAAGACAACACACTGACTTCTATCGATTCGTTCTCCAGTGTCATCAAAAATCTCCTAGCAACCATAGCTGGTGACATTATTCACTCATTGTACTGTATGCAAATAATGGGATATGACTGGAAACACAATACACAAACACACAGAAACTGTTAGTAACACTTTCTAACTTTCACTGTGCATTTAATAAAACCACATCTTCAATCTATAAACATATATATTTATATATATACTTATATATTCTATATTTTGGTGTCATTATATATTTATAGTAGTTCAAGTGAACTGATATTTGGCTTTCAAAACTGAAACCAACCTATTGTGATCCTACACCTCCTCCGTGAGACATTTCTATTGAGTCTCTACTCTGGTTCCCCAAAATGACAAAAAACAAACATATTTTCTCACTTGCCTCTAGTGGTATCTAGCATACAGACAGTTGTGCAGGGTTGGACCAAGTAATGAGATACAAGTCTCTCAGATTTCTGATTCCACTTCAATACAATGGAGGCAGATTAAATTCTGTTTATGTTGCTCAAAGCATGAAAAATATCAAGTAAAGTCTCCTTTGTTCTAAAAAAACAATCTCTGTCCAAATGAAAATGCAAAAAACAGAATTGAAGTGCTGTCAAGAGGAACAACAGATGGCGATACAACCCGAAAGTCATGTTGGCCAATCAGAAGTCTGAAAAAAAAGCTACTTGGCTGCGATGGCGCATCGATCGCTCCGTGGCGCTTTCTGACTCCTCTGTTCCTCAACATAGTGGAAGAGTAAATGTACATTTATGTGTAAACATGTGAAAAGTAAAAGGTCCTCTTAGCACGGTTAGAACCAGCACACATCTGCCATTGCACAAAATGTGGCCTCATTTGTGATACCTCACAAAAACGGCTCACACTCTGCCAAAAAAAACCCTGTTTTCCCCACACGTCACCACTGAAAACGCAGTTTATGCAAATCTTCACCTGGAGAGGAGTTTTCCAAAAACAATCTGTTTTCAGTGACCTAAAACACAGTTTGCATGTGGGCAAAAGGCCAAAACACATAGAAAAAAAATAAGAAAAAATACTTACAAGGCCTTGTCACATGCCGTTACTCTGGACAATACAGTTTAGATACAGTTTAGATACTTTTCCACTGGAGAAATAGCCCCTATGGATTCCATTAGTATTTGGGTGGCAGCATAAATCTGAGGCGGGTAAGTGTAAGTGTGTGAGTTTTGGTCATTTGGGTGAACAAACCCTTTAAATCAGGCAGGCTTAACTAGGCAAATGATGTGTGTAAGTTCTCTTCTGTGTTTATTGCCTCTCTTTTTCATCTGTTTAACTGTTCTCCACCCTTCTCTCTCTCTCTCTCTCTCTCTCTCTCTCTGTCCGTTCTTCTCAGTGTGCTGATGTCAGCAGTCTCCATGTTAAAGGCCCTCTTTTTCTCACGCTGTGGGCCCGGCTGCCCTATAGCCTTAAGACCAGATTGTTCCTGAACGGGAACAAACAGCCCTTCTCCCACTGTTTCTCTCTCTATTTCGTTCTTCCTCTATCCCTCTCTTACTTAGTAGAAAGCAGAACGGGTGGCTCGATACTGGAATGCATCGCCTCACCCCTGCCCGGTCCGACCGGAGGTTACTGAGGCCGGACCGCCAACCACTGGGCTAATTGTTGACATCTTGAGGCTAGCCTGTTCACTTTGTTATGTTGTATATAATTACGCTACAGCCGGTCAGACGCTCATATGTACATTTTGGCTGTGAGTTTCTATACCGGCTCAGAAAAGATGGTTGGCAGGATAACAGATTATGAAGAAATTGAGAGTAATTCTGTGTAAGATCTAAACGCAAAGAACACATTAGAATCTGAGCACAGCTTGGAAGTGAGATATAAAAGTAAAGGTTGACACTCTGAAGCACCCCCACACACACACACACACACACACACGCACACAGGAAGCATGTGGTTTGAATGCTGCAGGAAGGGATGTTTGTACATCAGCACAATCTAACGCAGTCTGACAGCGCAGCTTTGACTGATGGAGGACGTTCACCTTTCACACTCAGGAATTCCAGCTATGACCGACACAACCACGACTCTGAGGCTGTGGCATAGCTGTGTGTGTGTGTGTGTGTGTGTGTGTGTGTTTAGAGGCAGAGACAGGTCATATCTAGATGGTTTGTCAGGTTTTAGGTGTGTGACATTCGTGTTGTACTCAAGAATTTGAATTGTTTGTCAGTGTTGGTCATGTTTTGCTGGACTTAAAGTTATACTCCTTAAGATTTTCATGAATTCAAACCCAATTTTTGATAGCATTTATGGTTTGCATTTTTCTGAAATAGCCATTCAATGTATTTCCATCCAGTAATTATCTTTCTGTATACAGTAGTAGTTCTCTGAGTGAAGAAACTGAACATCCTACCGCTGCTACGTCACATTAAAAACACTCAACTGGTGAAATATGAGGTGGCTTTTATTGTGAAGCAGTCACAGGAAACTATTCAGGATATCATTCATCAAAAATGTGTCTATAAGGGTATGAGCACATACCATTAAGTCTGAGTCTTCACCGCAGCGGCCCGGGTTTGAGTCCGACCCAGGGCCCTTTACTGCGCGTCATCCTCTCTCTCTCCCGCCTTTCCTGTCTGTCTCTCTCACTTTCAAAATAAAGTAGAAATGCCAAAAAATAATAACCTAATAGCATTTTTCGTCAGCAGTTCATTTTTCATTTTTGCAAGGGAGTAATGGAAGAAGACGGAGCGGCTGCAGGGAGTTGTTAGACACCTCCACGTCTCAGTAAGGTAATCAACTTCTCTGTGCGACGACTCGCGCTGCGCACGGCATGAAATCAGATCATGTTTGCAATTATTATTGACCGACTTTTTTTATTAAAACAATGCTGGTTGGTTTTTTTTCCTGACAAAGTAGCTACTCAACAAGTGTTTTAAACCGCACTGTTACCACGGTAACCACAGGTATTGCCCAATCTAACAGAACTGAAACTATTTAAACTTTAACAATACTCAACTTTTTCTATCTTAGCTAGTTTTTATATCTTCTATTCTCTTTAATGACTGTTTTTAACTTTAATGTTTTATGTAAAGCACTTGCTGAAAATGTGCTGTATAAATAAACCTGCCTCGCCTAATGTCGTGTGCACACCGGATGCGAATAAATACATTTCTGCAAATTAATGACATATAAAGTCAATGTAAAGACGCGATAAGACACGAGTTCCAGTCAGGCGACAGGAATGATGCGAAATTTGTGTCGCGAATGACGTGAATGACGCATCACAAGTAATCGCGCGAATGAAGTGAGTCAAAACAGAAGATTCCAGCGTCCAAACCTGTGCAAGTAGATTATTTTATTCGCGTCTGGTCTGAACACAGCATAACAATGTACTTAATTACTATTCATTTCAATAACTGAAGACGGAGAGAATACTGGAAAACTAAAGAACCGTTAAATCTTACATTTAGAATAATATTACAAGTAGAGGAGTAAACACAACTATCTTTAGTCTTAACGCTGCCTTGTAATTCCTCAGATATTCAAGGTCGTGCCCCAGCATGAGGTCACTATTATTTTTCTTGGCCAGATACGCTGGGAGATTACAGAGGGAGTCGAACACTTGACCCAGTGAGCGAGCGCGGCGAGGAAAATAACTCGAGAGTAGAAAACACTGAACTGAAATCGATCTTCGTTCTCGCTGTAACATCAGGGTGAAGATCGGGTCATTTCTGATGCATTATGTCACACTGGGTGGGGGGGGGGGGTCTTCTGTCATCCCCATTTAAGCAATCCACTTTTCTTATCTTTATTATTCAACATGTAGGAGAAATATACTCTGTGTGAGATACTGTTGCAATAAAACAACAAGGCAGTCACAGATTTAAATGAAACATCCCATGAGCCTGTCGACACACGTGGTTAAAAAGGTCTGTTTTTCCACTCCCCTGCTGATGGTTCAGGTCTGTGCGTTGTGGCTCGGTTTGGAAAAGTTGCAAAGAAAACTCGGTGGACGGACACAGAAACTTCTCTCCATCTTGTGAGGAGGGCAGCAGTGCAGACAGCAGATAAGGTGCCGTTGGTACATTATGCACCCGTCTAATACAACAGCAGCCTTGACCACAGTGTTCCCACGCAGCAGCATACTGTCTGTTTCTTCTAAACTCAGTCTATCAATTTGGTTTTCATTTTTTCTTTGTTAAACGTATAATAATGTAACATTTCCGCATTAAAATGTCTAAAAATGACTAGACTATGTTCCATATTTTGTTGAGTTGTGTACTTATATTATCCCAAATGTTTCCAACAAAGTTCAGCCCCGAAGAAATCTGTCATTTTAATCAGGATAAGCGCCGCATCTTTAGGTCACATGCGCAGAACGCCTGTCAATTGCGTCATCACATGCACATGTGTCAGGGTACGCAAAGGAGGACTTTTTAGATCTTGGTGGCTTTAAACTATATATTTTAAATGGGAGATGCCTGGATCTGAAATTATCAGAGAAACAAACTGAGTGAAAGTTAGCAGCAGCTAACGAGCTCTGCTGAAACATTCTCCAACCTACAGCACCGACGCACTGAACTCGGCTGAACTGCCTCAGAAAAATGCAGATTTTTAACATGGAACTGCTTTATTCCGTGTCGTTACCAGTTTAAATCACCGTGTCTGTTTGCTAAGGAGAGGAGGAGACCTCTGTGGATAATCCGGCTCTGGGTAAAAACCTCCTGAAAGTCTGAATCTTAAATTATCGGAGAATAACACAGAGCAAACCCAACACTGTTTTCTTAACATGAAACTGCGTTATTCAGTGTTCTTAATGGGCGAAATCACCGGGTCAGTTTGTTTAAGAGGAGGAGACCTCTGTGAATAATCCGGCTCCTGGTAAAAACCTCCTGAGCGATGAAAACTAGGAGAAGCTGACCGCAATAACTGGCCTTTGTTATTATTTTGATTGTGAGACCACTAGCGGCAGAATATTACATATTGTACGTTTAAGTTTAAGAGCTAAAATATGCAAACACAGTGATGTGGCCAACTCCTATTTTTACAACAGGTTTGTGTAGTAGTGTTCAGTAAAGTATGAAATAGAAAAAGAGAAGGGTTGAGTATGTGGTTTACACGTAACAGGCTTCCTGTGTTACTTACCCACAGTTTGTTGTCATGGTAAAATGCATCAAGCAGCTTGACAATGTAGCGGTGGTCACAT
The DNA here is from genome assembly GCA_028570985.1 of Heterobranchus longifilis. Classification (NCBI taxonomy): domain Eukaryota; kingdom Metazoa; phylum Chordata; class Actinopteri; order Siluriformes; family Clariidae; genus Heterobranchus; species Heterobranchus longifilis. The sequence continues at coordinate 8,393 of JAOVVB010233337.1, forward strand.
TTAGCCAGGATGTCAATCTCAACGATGTAGTCCTCCAGCTCCTCCTCACTTTTGGTCTCGATCACTTTGGCTGCAGCCAGAACTCCCGACTCCTTGTTCCGGGCCTGAAGACACAGAAAAACACAAGATTAAATTCAACATGCATGAGTAACGGCAGGCCTGTTTGATGGATTCTTGCATTTTACTTCCTCTCTTTTAGGGTTAAAAAAACTCTTTCACAGCAAAGGTAAATAAAGGACAGTTTTGTTTTTCCAGTGTAAATAATCCAAGAGTTTCACTTCTCCAGAGAGAGCATTATTTTATCACACGCTTCCACAGAAAATATTAACAGTGGGGGGAGATACAGGGTGTGTGTGTGTGATATAAAGGGGGTGTGAAGAAAAAGGATTTGATGGACATTTCTGCAAACATTTGTTCTGTTGTGCATCAGACTTAAAGTTGGAAAATATCAAAATCAAACTGCAACTAACGATTAATCGTTTGGTCTTTAAAATGTCAGAAAATAGTGAAAAATATCCATCACAGTTTTTCAAAGTCCAAGGTGATGTATTTAATGTCTTGTTTTGTCCAAAACCCAAAGATATTCACTTTAATATGATATAAAACAGAGAAGATTAGATATTTGAGAGGCTGAAAACAGCATTTTCTGCCAAATTGGCATGAAAAATTACTCAAATTTATCAAAATGTATTATTGGGATTATTTTTCTGTCGATCGACTAATCGATTGGTCGACCAATCGTTGCAGCTTTAAATCAAACTGACAATATCAATCTGTAAGAAAGAAAGTCAATGAAACTACTAAAAAAACACAGACATTGCATTCCATGTGCCTATCACTCTGCCAGCTGGACTCTTCTACTCCAGTTGAAGCCAAAGGGAATCCGAAACGTCAAGAAACGCAGGACATCAATTAAAATGTTGACTAACATTTAAAGACAAAACAGGAAAGGAAACTCCACGCCCTCTCTGAGCGACTGGGGGGAAAAAAGAGGAACCACAAAAGCCGTCAAGTGTCAGTGTGGCTAAACTAAGACACACACAGAGACACTGAATTTCTCGTAATTCTGAGTAATAAAGAAAAGCGAATGTAAACATGAGCATATTGTTCAGTGACTTTCTGGAAAGCATCAAAACACCTAAAACCCGAGGGTGACTCAGGGTGAGGCACAAGGCTCCAGACACACGATGTTCATCCTTGTGGAAGAGAGAATGTTGTGAATGCTGACTGATGGGATTTTGTGGGTAAACGCGACATTAATGTGCGCCTGCAGACTGAACCACACGTTCAGTGCTGTAATTGCCAGAGCACGGCCGGAGATAAGACTGAAAATAGAGTCGAAAACAGAGGCGGTGATCCATGCTGCTCCATTGTTATAGAAGCCTCCAACCAGAGGTCACGTTAACCGAATATTTTCTGTCATTGATTGATTTTTTTTTAACCACAATGACTGAAAAATCTGACAGATTAGAACACTGAAGGTAATCTACCGTAACTTTAAGTAATTCACACCCCGTCCTGTTGATGCAGTGTTCATATTAATTAGCTATTATCAAGACTTGTCTATGATTACACATGCATGACCTCTTTAGCCATCACATTGGCAGGTTATATTGCTGAGGGCCGGATCATAATATTCGACTAGTTCGGATATTCATTCCTTGGATAGGTATTCAGTTTTCAATTTTGGGATTCGAATAATCAGAATCAGAATCACAATCGTGTTTATTGCCAAGTATTTTTTACACACAAGGAATTTGTTTTGGTGATACAGTGCATAAACAAGAACACAAA
>JAOVVB010233338.1:0-10186 GCA_028570985.1 Heterobranchus longifilis
AAATGGTTATGAAAATAAAGAAAACACATTGACAGATAGATGAGAAGGTGTGTCCAAACTTTTGGCCTGTACTGTATTCTGGTTTTCAGTTGGTGTGCATGACCAAATAGCCAAATTTCTCTTTTTTGTTTGGTTATGCCATGATGTCAGTTGAAAATTGAATAACTCTTGGAATATTTGAGGTGCTACATTAGTCTTGCTGGACCTTCTCAGGATAGTCTTCTTCCTTGCAATGCTTCCTTAGCATCTTATTTTTGTTGTCTTTAAAGATGGGTTAAACAGTTAACATTGAAATATGACAACCACAAGAATCAATCATGTCAGACATGCTGATATAATAAAATGCACTTTTGTAAGTCGCTCTGGAAGAGGGTGTCTGCCAAATTCCTAAATGTATGCCTCTTTGAAAATACTGTCCGCTTTTATAAATAATAAAATGATGGCTAAGCATCAGCTAAATGTTACTTAATATTTAAGCAGTTATTAGAATACGTGCCAATATTCCAACAATCTATTCTCCTAGGAAGAGGTTGAGGCTTAGCAGCTAAGCGCGTACTTGCATGGGTATCACACACACAAAATCTTTTCAATTCAGTTAAAAAAAAAAGTCGCCTTGCACCTCTCAGGTCCGGGTTCGATTCCCACCTCGGGATCTGTGTGCATGGAGTTTGCATGTTCTCCCTATGCTTGGTGGGTTTCCTCAAGCAATCCAAAGACATGCAGATTAGGATAATGCCACAGTGCCACCATATGTATTTTTGTGCTATAGAATGGTTGAAAGTTCAGTTATACTGTATGAACTACTATATATTTACTCCAGTTTGGGAGTTGCTCTGACCTTGTTGTCTGGCCATCACAATTTGGCCCTCATCAAAGTCACTCGGAAATTATACTTGCCCATTTTTTTTTTGCTTGAAATGCATCAACTTCTGGGACAAAATGGTCACTTGCTGCCTAATATATCCCACCTATATCCAGATCTACTGTGACAAGGGCCAAATTGTATTGTTTAGATGACTGAGTCAGAGCAGATTCAAAACTGGTGCTCTAGCGGGATGTTCCCAGGCTGCAGTGGTCAGGACATCCCAAAGTGGTGCAAGAAAGGAAAACCTGTGAACCAGTGACAAGGTCATGGGTGGTCAAAGGAAAAGGACAGCATTTACACACACGCCCATCTGTACATGTTCATACATGACATACAATCACACTCACACCACCTAGAGGCAATTTATTGCAGCCCATCCAATTACTGGAATGTTTTTGAGAGGTTTTGGAGAATTATGGAGTTAAGAGCATGGTGGTGTAGTAGTTAGCACTGTCGCCTTGCACCTCTAGGGTCTGGGTTCGATTTCCGCTTTGGGAAATGTTCTTCTTGTGCTTAGTGGATTTTCTCCAAGTTCTCTGGTTTACTCCCAAAAACATGCACATTAGGCTGATTGGTGTTCCCAAAATGCCTGTAGTGTGTGAATGTTGAACAGAGGTCCTACCATGGTTGTAAAAAAAAAAAAATACACTGATAATCACATGGTCACTACTGTTTCATATCGATGTATAGAAACATCACAAACATGCAAATGTGCTGCATATATTTTCCTACATTTTGTATGATTAATCTACAGTATGTTAATGGGTGTGGCTACAGAAACACATGTATTAGACGCACATAAAATTGTGTCATGACTTGTCCTATGGAACATGCAACTCCTGACATGTTTAAGTAATTTGCAAAATTGTGTTAAATATTGGATATAAGGTTTTCTATATTTTTGCATTATCAACCTATGAAAACATAATACGCAGCATGTAAAAAAAGAAAAAAAAATTGCAGTTCTTTGCTTGTTTTTTTCCCCTTTTACGGCTCAGCCAACCCTTCTTTGCCATCAGCTCTAAAAAAAAAAATAATAAAATCCTCAGCCAATGGAGGGGTATGCAGCCTTATGACATCACCGTCTCGGGAATGAGCCGAGTTGCTATGACAACAGGCAGGGGTTGGAAGCATATTCTGGATGGCTTGTGGGTTTTGTACCCCGTTTCCAGTCAGTATGGTTTCGATTAGTGGGGGGGGTGAAAACAAGGCCCCATTCAAACCAAACCAACAGAGTGTTTCCACACAGAAAGAAGTCAGTGACCCGCTGTAAGACGACATGATGATTAACATTGCGCCTGTTCAAATTTCTGAGAACCACATGTTTTGTTTTTTTAAATATTTGGCCAAGGAAAGTGCCAAGTAGTCAGATGGATCTTACATTAGTCTATGTGTTTCTGTTTTTTTTTTCCTTAGTGTTTCTGCTTCTTGTGATTCTAGTTTTCTGCTTTTCATTCTTTTATTTTTTACATTTGTGTGTGGGCCTGCTTGTTTTCTTAAGATTAAATTAGACACACCTGGATTTAATATTGCCTCGCTCATATTCTTTTAATGAGTCAGTAAGTATGTGCTGTCGGAGAGGGCCGTCTGCCTCACTCACTCTCTCACTCACTCATATTGCTTTATCCTGTATACAGAGTCACAGGAGCCTATGCCAGGAGACTTAGGGCATGAGGCGGGGTACACCATGGACAAAACATCAGCGAACACTCAGATCAAATGATGATAAATGTGTGTGTTTATTTAAAAAAAATCTGAGAATTAAACAAATCAAACATATAATGTATTCTTTTCGCCTGACAGTCTATTTTGAAATTTTCATATATATACCTATGACTTAAAAATTGAAATACCTGTGTTTTATATCAACTTCATCCTTTTATGCTCTCATCAAGGGTTGCCACAGCAGACCATCCAGTCCACACACAACTCAGTTCAGCCCTTCCTGATGAAACCCTCCCATCTTTCCTACCTGGGCTTGGGGTGTGGCAACCCACCAATGGCAGAGCTTGAACCTGGATCCTCAGAGCCTTAAATCAACCTAAGCACCCACTCCCTGTAACTTCATCCTCTTAACAAGTTTTATTCACATTTACACACTTTGGGGTATTAATAACACAGTAGTAGGTTTCTCGCCTGCCCATGCGAAGACCCAGGTCTCAGCTAGTGCCCAATCCCAGCCACTGGATGCAGTGCCGGTCCCAAGCCCAGATAAAATGGAAAGGTAGCGCCAGGAAGGGCGTCCGGCGTAATAACCTATGTTAAGTCATTGAGAGGATCGGGTGGCGATGCCTCGACGGGAGTAGCCGAAAGACTAACAACATTCACATTTACACACTTATCACAATAAAAAGTTGAGTCAAATAGGATGAGCCTCTACATATATTTTCAATTTTTATAAAAAGATTTTTATTGATTATAAAACATGCAGATTTTCTGTCATGAACTGGCCAAAATAGTGGGCTTTAAACATACAAACGTACACTTTCATCTTATGCTGTACATGCTGTACAAGTCCTCTCACATAGAGTGCATTTTAATGTATTTTTGCATATTTGTGGCTTCAGTTTCTCATTTAAAATGTACTGTAAAATAAGACAAAAAGAAGGACATGAAGAAACACATATACACAGCTTATAAAGGAAAGAAAAGCACCATGCAACACCAGTATCACCCAATAAAAAAAAAAGCGATTGTCCCGCCAAATTTAATAACTTCTTGCTGAAATACAGTAACTGCAACCCAGTGCTACCGATAACTGGAGATCATCCTTTTGGAGGAATAATTTTAATTCAACCACACTGGAGGGCTTTCTAGAATAACCTGCATCTCAACAAGGTTAGGAACTTTAAGTAGATCCAACCAGACCAAACCTTTTAGCCCAAACCTTTTGGGATTATGATCGCTCTCTTTTTTGTAGATAAAAGAATTCCTGGGTCTATCAATTATCAAATCAATTAATTTCAAGCCCGCCAAGCCTGCAAAGTATCCACACACTATCATGCTACCACCACCATGTTTCACGGCTGGCATGAGTTTTTTCATGTGGAATGCAGGGTTATCTTTATGACATTTCTCATTCTCCAAAGACATGCAGATTAGGCTAATTGGCGCTCCCAAAGTGATGGAGTGTGTAAGAGCATGTGTGAACGTGTCCACACGTGATGGAGTGTGTAAGAGCATGTGTGAATGTTGTCCAGAGAATGTCCTACCATGGTCTTAATAATAGTAATCACTTAATAATAATAATAGTGGTCACCATTGGCCTCCATGGTCCCAAGTGGGAATACAGAGGTTTCTAGTTGGATGGATGAAAGGATCTTTATGCCATTATAATTATTGCAAAAAGTTTGGGGCATTATCCAAGTCTTCGTTATGTCCCCAAATGTACAACAAACCCCTAAAAGGGATAGCTCAAGTCTGTCTTAAATCAAAAAATGAGGATGAACAAGACCTGTTTTAATGTAATTAATGTATATGATTTAAGGCAGACTTAGAAAAACAAACAAACAAACAAACAAAACTATCCCTTTAATGATCCTTTGTGTTAGTAGTAGTTCTTCGCCGTTAACATCATGGATACCAACCCTATCTGGGAAGAACAAGCCTAAATTTGCTTAAGTGTTTATCGGGGTTCTTTTATGACTTTCTTAATGAATCTTGATCCTCCACGTTTGGAGGAATTTTAGTACACAAGCCACAACTGGGAAGATCCCCAACCAGAGCCTTTGCAATGGCATACAGACTGATATATTTCAATAACCTTATTTCTCATCTCTCATACTTCACATTGCTGGTCAGGATCTATTTCAGTCATTTTTAAATTCTGTTTAAATTAAGTTCTGGAACACGTAAGTGTGACGAATATGCAAAGATAGCAGGAATCTGTAAGGGGCAAATACTTTTTCATGGTGCTGTAGATGGAGAGCGGCCGATAGTAGATAGCAGACATACAAGATAAACACTTGTACCACAGCATTCATAATTAAATGAGGTTTTTAACCAAAAATTGTGAGATCCCTCACTCTCGCTCGTAGACACGGGTACAGACAACGTCTCCAGCACTCATAGTCTGAAACAAAGAATACATTTAAAAAAATGTCAAAACAATCAATGGATTTATTGAATTATTGAGCAAGTGAGATTAATTCAGGTAACAGGTTCTTGGGTTCAGGATTTCACTATGGACCAGGCTTCATGCACTATATACAATATCTTACACTGACCTATGAAGTTACATTGCTTATTTGTGCATGCAGTAAACTTCCGTTCGTCTGCACACATCAAGGGGTCGCCACAGCAGACCATCCGATCTGCACACAACTTGGCACAGGTTTTAAACCACATGCGGTTACTGACGCAGCCCTCCCATTTATCCAACCAGGTTTGGGACCGGCACTGCACGCAGAGGCTGGGTAGTGGGTGAGGGGGTCTGGCGACAGATGCGCTTTAATCCTCGATCCTCAGATCCTTAAATCGACAACCTAGAGCCTTATTTGCTTATTTGTCCATGTAGTACTTATTTAATTACTATTTTCCCATAGACAAATCTCTGGGCTTCATGCTGGTTTATCCTTTTTTTAAGAATCCAGTACTGAAACCAAGAGCAAACATTTAGCGCAATAAATTGTTTAAACATTTACCTTGGCAACCAGAAACACCTGTCATCCATATGTTCCAAGTGTTTTAACCACATGAGATATATGTTGGTTCAAACAAAAGGTGCCATGTTGTATTTTTTTCTGTACAAACTACTGGATTTAACCAATTGAGAGTTGGATGACCAGCCCAACCTAATGGCTTTACAAGGTTAGTTCTGATATCTGACTAATCAACATTGTCTTAGGTTTAATTTTTTTTAGTTGCAACACTGTCTTACAAAATTAACTATACTATATGTCAAAAAGGATGTGCATCCCTGATTCATCCCCAACTGTTGCCAAAAAGTTTTGAAGCACACATTTATATATATAAGGTATCGTTGTTAGTTGGTACATTCTGGTTAGTTCTGTTCACTTGACATAAAATCTATAGTGCATTCAGAATGTTTTCGATTATAACATAATGTCTTTATACTGTGGGACGAATCCCACCAAGCTGCACACACAAACCAGATGTGAGATTTGAACCCCCATCTCTAGGGATGTGATGAAAATTCAGAACTTTCTAAATGCACTATAAATAAAAGAGTGCCATATGCAGGGTGGCATGGATGCCCTGTTTAGTGATTGAGGCTTATTCAACAAATTCCATGACTGCCTTACTAGAATGAGCTCCCCGTTATCGGTCAGCTCACGAGTCCAGGATGTCCGAGGTCCCTCGCCTTTCAGCAGCGTCTGCTCACAGGTGATCTTTCTGTCAGAGTCCCATTTCGGAAAACTCTAGATTGAAGGAAAGACAAAGACAAGCTGACCACGAAGAAAAGCTAGTAAGTTTCACTTCAAGACATGGATGTGTATTAATAATAAATAAATTGACTAAATTTACCGTGCATGTTCGTCCATCTACAGTGGTCTCGTTGAACATCTGGCCCACGGTGAAGATCACGTGAGTAGTGCGGACACTGGTGGATGTCTGTATCGACAGAGTCTCTCCTTGCTGCTCGATCTGAACCGAGGGCCTGGACGCTGCCGCTACTGCGATTTTCCTCAAGAAGACATTTACGCCTTCCAGAAAACACACACAGAAAAAGGAATAAGAATGTAGCTGGATCAAAAGACTGCTTCATGTGGTTACCTGATTTCCTGCCTGAGGGCATTCAATGTAATGGAATGTGTTTCCTATAAACATTCCTGGAAGTAATTAAAACCAGATTCACCAAACCTCATTTCTTGCAGCTCGGTCAAGGAAATATCTAGTCATGAAAAAATATTTGGCCATGAGAGATATTGTGTTAGGAGCTTTATTCACTTAAGGAAAGAGCAATGGCAAAGGAATTCGCTAGCATGAAGAAATAGAAATGTTACTTTTATTAAAGTCAGAAAGCCGCAATGCCAAAAACATTAATACATACAGAACTGCTAGTGAAGAAAGGACAACTGGTGAACCAGTGAAGGTTGTGGCCATTCAAAACTTATTGATGTGCATAGGAAGTAAAGGTTACAGAAGAGCTACTATATCATAATTCATCAATTCATTAATCTTCCATACCGCTTATCCTGTACAGAGACATCAGGAAGCCTATCCCCAGAGACTTCAGGAAGCCTATCCCCAGAGACTTCAGGAAGCCTATCCCCAGAGACTTCAGGAAGCCTATCCCCAGAGACTTCGGGGAGCCTATCCCCAGAGACTTCGGGGAGCCTATCCCCAGAGACTTTAGGAAGCCTATCCCCAGAGACTTCAGGAAGCCTATCCCCAAGACTTCAGGGAGCCTATCCCAAGAGACTTTAAGGAGCCTGTCTACAGAGACTACAGGCACTAGGCAGAGTACACCTTGGACAGGTTGCCAGCTCATTGCAGGGCACAAACACACACATGCAATCACACACTATGACTAATTTCAAAAAAACGATTTGCCTAACCTGCATGTCTTTGGACTGTTGGAGGAAACCCACCAAACAAACTCTATGCACACTGACCTGAGGCGGAAATCGAACCCTCGATCATGGAGGTGTGAGGCCACAGTACTAACCACTACACCACTGTAACTGCCACTGTAACACAAATTGCTGAAAAAGTTAACACTGGCTGTGATAGAAAGAAGTCCCCGTGTTCACAACCAAAAGCTTCTAAAATGGGCATTTGAATCATGACTATGAAGCAATGGGAAAAAGAGACCTGGTCTGATGAATTATACTTTATTTTACTTGGTGTATGTATTTTGCATATGTGGGGAAAAGACGGCACCAGGATGCATGAAGAACGTGTGCTGCTCTGGGCAACATTTTGCTGAGAAACCCTGGGTTCCTTGAGCATTCCTCTGGATGTTATTCACCTAACACCTAAGCACTGTTGCATACCAAGTACACCCCTTCATGAGTATAGTATTCTCTTAATAGCAGTGACCTCTTTCAGCAGGTTAAAGCACCCTGACAGCCTAAAAGATGACAAAGAGTGCAAGGTGTTGACTTGGACTCCAGATTCACCAGATCTTAATCGGTAGGACATGTTTTCACTTTGAGAATTCTATATTTTTGCGATATAATTTCCATATAAGCATTTTTTTTTTTAATCGTCATTGACCAATGTAGTGTTTCTGACCCATACCTCTGCCGCTTGAGTTTTAAGGGTTTTAAAGTGTTTGCTACTAATGTATTGGCGGCACGGTTGGCTTAGTGGTTAGCACTGTCACCTTGCACCTCCAGGGTCTGGGTTCGATTCGTGCATTGGGGTCTGTGGGCATAGAGTTGGCATGATCTCCCTGTAATTGGTAGGTTTCTTCCTTCCTTCCAAAGACATGTAAATTAGGCTAATTGCCGTGAATGCACGGGTGAATGTTGACCATAGGTCCCACATGGTTGTAATTTGGGAATAAATACAACGGTAATCACCACTGGCCTCCACGGTTCCAGATGGATGGATGCTAACGTCTTAGTGCCAAATACCGCAGCACACTTACAGTGGTCCTGTAGCGTCCATGTTTTAAAAGACCAGAGCTGTTTGGATGACACAAGGAGGACTTACTCAATATTAGTCAAATGGTTTTAATGCTATGGCTGACTGGTGTGTTCATGACTGCTCAGCATTTACACACACAGCATTATGCACAGAGTGTGAATTACACACTTATCATAAATATCATAATATACTTTTTTTTTAAGGTCTTTTATTGCAGGACCATTTTTTTTCCCACTTTGTGACCAAAGTTTTGAAAAAATAAAAAAGTTTTCCCCGCTCGCGCACAACAAAAGAGAAACAGGGTTGAAGGATCCGTTACAGAACAAAGGGATGGTGATGATGATATTTACAAATCCGGAGTCGTTTGATCCTGTACAACGTGTTTAATGCTCTTACAGGTGTACAGTGGACTACAGACTCACAACACACAGCTTTATTAAATAACATCTAATAAACTCCGCAAGAAGCGAGCACTGCGCGCGCTCATGCGATTAATTAATTAAATAAATAAATAAGTAAATAAATAACTACATCCTCACCCAGCGCTTTAAGCAGCTCCTCAAAGTTCTCTGAGCTTCTCATCCTCCAGCTGCCGGAGAAATTCACCACCGACTCGCTCATGTTCATTTACTGCTCTGAAGCGCCGCTGTGCACGAGCTCACACTCACCGTTACAGAGCTCTCCAACCTCACGCGCGCGCGCTCTCTCTCTCTCTCTCCTCACGCGCGCGCTCTCTCTCTCTCTCTCTCTCCTCACGCGCGCTCTCTCCCTGTCCTTGTTTCTCTCTCCTCACGCTCTCTCTCTCTCTCTCTCTATGGCTGTCTTTCTCTCTCCTCTCTCTCTCTCAGTCTCTCTCGCTCTCTGTGTTTCTCTTTTTCTTCTCTGTCTCTCTCTCCTCTCTCTGCCTGTCTCTCACTATCCTCTCTCTCGTTCTCTGTCTTTTTTCCTCCTTTTTAAGTCTCTACCTCTCCTCCCTCTCCCACCGTCGCTTCTTTCTTTCTTTCTTTCTGTCAAGATTCAAGATTCTCTCTCCCTCTTTTCTCTCTCTCTCTCTTTTTCTCTCTCCTCTCTCCCTCTGCCTCTGTGTTCTGTCTTTCATTCTCTCTCCTTTTTCAGTCTCTCTCCCCTCACTTTCTCTCTCTGTCTCTCCCTGTCTCTGTCTGCCTGTCTGTCACATTCACTCTCTCTCTCTCTCTGTTTCTCCCTCTTTCTGTCTCTGTTCTGTTTCTCTCTCTCTCTCTCTCTCTCTCTCTCTCTCAGTTCAGAAGGGATTTATTGGCATGAATATAATGTAATCCATCTGGATTGCATCATACATAACATCAATCTGCATTTATACACGTATATAAACATTATAAACATATTAAATATGAAAGAATAACATAGTAGATAAACAATAAAAAACAAACAACAACAACACTCCTGTTTCCACCCACCGCCCGAACACATGCAGATTAAGATAGTTGGCATTCGCAAGTCGCCTGTAGTGTGTGTGTGTGTGCCCTGTGCCCTGGGATTTGCACCCCATCCAGGGTGTACTCCGCCTTGTGCCCATAGTCTACTGGGATACCCTCTAGTTCCCTGCAAGCCTGTACAGATTAATACTATAGAAAATGAATGAATGAATCTATAAAATAATACATGCTGTTTTTCAGGAACTTTTTGTTTTCATGATTTTTTTTTTTTATTTGAGAAAAAAAGAAGGGACAATACATATTAATGAACATTTTCACAAATGTAAATATGTCAGATTATAGCCTAAGG
>JAOVVB010233339.1:0-10186 GCA_028570985.1 Heterobranchus longifilis
GTGTATAGTGTGAATGTGTGTGTTTGTATCTGTTTGCATTTTGGAAGCTGAGGATCAACTGTTTCAGTCTGCAGTACTTATGTGCAACTGAGTATTGAAGTTTGCTCAATCCTTACAAAAATGCAAATCAGCTTTTTAATTTGCATATCTTGCCCAACTGATGTAACATCAGCAAGAATGAAGCGTTGGTTTGGGAAATAAGATACGATATTTAATGATTTGATAGTAAAACTATTGACTAAGATCTCATATCTTGGAGAGTGCTCTTTTTTTTTTCTCAGTTTAGATCAATTTCAGTCACCTTTAGTTCCCGTTGGAGGGCTTTTTGTGTCGTTTCATCTTTTCCAAATTCAGATTCCAAAGATAGAGGGTGTCGTATGCTGTACACATTACAAAGGCCCTTGAGGCAAATCTGTGATTTCGGATGATCCAACTAAAATTCAGGGCTGCCCCTCTGTTAGTCATTTTAGTCTTAGTCAACTAAGATTTTTTTAGTCGATTTTTTATGCTTTTTTTTCATGCTGAGTGACTTACTTATGAGCACATCTCTGGTAAACACAAGATTTAAAGTGCTTTTGCAGGATTCTTTGTGGAGAAACTCAGTTTTACAGACCTGTCGATTAAATTAACTAATCGTTTAGTTGACAAAATCGTATGTTAGTGTTAGTCGACTAAGAATTTCTTTAATCAAGGACAGCGCTACTAAAATTGACTTGACTTGTAAACATATAATCCATATCTGGATGCATTATATTGCATGAATAAGCCATCTTTGGAACATTTAAGTGATTTTGATATTTACTTTCAGACCATGACCTCTGATTATCTGAAATGTCTGTAGCAGAAGTTGTTTTAGTCACTGCTTCTGATGTGATGGTTTTTAAGCACAGTGGAAGATGAATGCTCAAATTTAAATTGTTTGTGAAAGTGTAATCAAATAAATCTGGTACTGATTTGATCTGTGGGCTTTATCCATTGCTAAATTAATGATTGGTACATTGTAGACAGTATCGAGGCAGGCATGCTATGACTGATAAGCTTGTTTTCATCAACAATTGTGTGCATGTTTAGCATCCGGAGATCTGAAGATTGAGATATTATTCCTCAACAGTGGCACAATGCACAGCAGGACTGTCTCCATTGATTGGACCTGTGGCGAGGCTTTTAATAATATCTAACACGGAGGTGAAGTTCAACTCCATGCAAACACAAATATCTCATGAGACGCTGTTCAAAGGTTAATCTGAGGGTTTGCAGACACGTTCCGACATCCTGAGGCTTTTTTTTCATTTTTAACCATGAGCAACAAGGTCTCGCTATAATGCAGTAAATTGTAGAGTATGGTTTTACTGCACAGAACAATAATTACTCATTGGTTTTCCTCTGTAAGGTAGGCCCAGGATTTATTTTTCATTCATGCAGCACATAAAAGTATTTCTGCCTCAAACAACATGTCTGTTGGAATGTATGCCCCCAGGTTGACAGCAGGAAATGAGTCATATTTGCCAAAAATACACATCTTTGAAGTCAGAGTTAGCCTTAGGACAAGTAGTATTCCTGCAAAGTGTAGTCATGAGTGGGGAAGCGCACACACACCGCGCATCTCATCAATAAGATCCGAAAGGCAACACAAACAAATGTTGAATTCATAATACGTTGCTTTGGTCTCAGACCTGCAGCTCCTCTACGGCAGATCAAAACCCAGCTCATTAGGGTTTCCGTTTGTGTTACACACAGCACGCTTACTTTCAGCGCTGCATATCAAGTGCTTTCATTAGTACTTTTGCTGGAAGTATCTGAATGCCTGCGGCCTCTATATCATGGGAGCAAAAGGTAACGCGAGTAAATTTAGCCGTGAACAGAATTGTCAGATTAACTGTGAAACCAATCAGCTGCTTGTCGCTTTACACTGTGAAACCTGCGACCATTAAACTGGAAGTTTGTGAAACACAGTACAGCTAACGTGTGTATGAGGAGCTGCGACTTTTTAAAAAAAAATTCTCACATTTGTGTTATTATAATGAGAATTCTCAGTCTCATTACAGCAGCAGTTACTTTGTTATGAGAAAAATGCAACATGTCATATCAATATCTTGTTATAATGCAGAAAAAACTCTTGCTTTGCTTGTATGCTTTGCTACTTTGCAGTTCTTGGTTGCATACTGTAATTCTACAACTACTACTTCTGTTTATTTGATTAAGAGACTATTATAAGGCCATGTTTTCACCATTTTTGTAATCCAGAGAAAAAGGCACGTTCTCCCATTCATCTGAATGTGGGTAGTGAGTTTAGGCTGTGGTGTGTTTTGGAGAAACGCAACCCGACATCACGCTGCGGTGATCAATCATGTAACATGTAAAAAAAGAAAAACAAAGCACGTTCCTCGTCTCTTTTTTTTCTCTCTTTCTCTGTGATGCTGTGAAATGAAGCTGCCTTCAACTGCGCTCGGAAATCTCTGGACCATAACAACGCTCCGACGGAAAACAATGAATGTGAATTATAAAGTCTCCGTGTGCTACATTGTAAACAACAGGGCGTCACACAAATGGGCCATATACGAATCGCCTGTTTGCAATTCGAAGACTATTGCATGTCTGTCCTGAAAGAGGGTGTTGTGTGATTTGGGGCTATATAAAATTTGGATTGAAAATTAGAGAATGTTCTTTTTTCTTTCTTTACATCGCAGCACTATTAGAGAGCAGATTATCTCTGCAGAACATGGAGCTACAATACAAAGTTCCACAATAATAGCATTTTGTTATGACACTTAAGTGTCCTCACTAGTCTCATTCTCTATACGATCTAGAAGATTTCCTGTTACAGTATTACTACTCATTGTGGCAGCTCTGCGTTTCCGTACTCATCCAACAAAAGCACATCAGTGGCCCGTCTCTCAACCATGGTCAATAATTAAAGACTTAAAGAGTGAAGGATTAGATCGGACTTACATCTCTGCACGAACAACACAGCAGGCAGCTGCTAATAACACATTTTTTCTATAGGAGGAGGCGCAGCCATGCTGAGTCTTGGAAGTGGAAGACACTGTGTATACAGTATACAGTGAACTGCCCAAAACAAGCCATCTGTCTCTGAAACTACAGCGTTTTCACTGGATCAAGATTACATACACAGACTATGGACGCTCATTTCCATCAGAAATAACAAAAGTTAAAAATATATATATATCATGGTAATTCAAAGTTACTTACTATGTCAAAATTATGTTTAAAATGATGAGAAATAATATAAATTATAAGTTATTTATAATATAATTGTATTATATATGAAGTATAGTATTTTAAGTTAAATAAAAATATTAATATAAAATAGTACATATTAATGTATACAATATTGAATAATACATATATATATGTAGCTTTAAAAAGGATATAACATCCTTAAGCTTTTGGGAGAGAGCAAATGAAGCAGATTTATGTTAAATTAACTTAATTTATTTATGTTAATGTAACATGAGTTAACATGAGTTGAATTAATTCTTCAGCAAAACAAACCAATGCTAT
Organism: Heterobranchus longifilis; assembly: GCA_028570985.1. NCBI lineage: Eukaryota > Metazoa > Chordata > Actinopteri > Siluriformes > Clariidae > Heterobranchus > Heterobranchus longifilis. Next base: position 3,523 of record JAOVVB010233339.1, read on the forward strand.
GAATGAGCAGTGTGAGTTAAAGGAGCAGTGTGTAGGATTTAGTGGCATCTGGTGGTGAGGAGGCAGACTGCAACCAACTGAATACCCTTCCCCTCACCCCTCCTTTTCCAAGTGTGTACAGGAGAGACTGGCCCAATTTCCAAACCACCCCCTCCACCCTCTACACCCTCGCACTCTGTAACTGTGTGTGCAGTCACACTCTGAATGAAGCACCCTTCATTAAGGTGGAGGGGAGAAATACAGCAGTGAGCTTCGGGACCAGCTCCTCTCTGTCCGGTGGAAACAGGAAGTGTTGATCAAACACTAATAATCCATGCGGGGCAGTGAGGGTGCAGACTCATTACATTCAGGAGAAAAAAAAAATATTATGGAGAAAAATCCTTAATTTGCTTTGGTGTTTTGGTGCATGAAAAATACATTTAAAAATATTATTTTATTATCAAGTTAGCATGTTTTAAACAAAAATAAAGAGTTGACCAAAGTGCTGTAGTATGAAGAATATGTACAGAGAAACTAAAACTATGAAAATAAAACTTTCTCTCTTTTTAATTTTTTTTTACTGTTTATGAGCTGCTTGGTTTTTGCAACAGTTCCTGTAAATACACAGCACGTTACAATCAAATTTCTACCATTTTCGAGACTAGAGAATGGTATATTTGATCCTAATACAACGTAACCTGCTCCATTTCCATCATGTGTGCACAAAAATATTCTATCAAATGTCTGTGTGAGGGAAGGCAACTTATTACTTATCCTTTGGAAATAACTGCACGGAACTCACTTTTGTAACTTTTAGGTATTTAGGACACAAACGAGGTGCTGCACTTGAGGAGTGTGTGTTGTAAGCCTGCATTGATGCAGACTCGCTGTGGAGGGCTTTATAATCCACTTCCACTCCCCGCTAGTTGGTTTGGAATGACACTCCCCCTCCACGCGCAAATGGAGTGAGAGTAGCGGGAGGGTGTAGGGGATGGATTGGAATTGGGCCCCAGCTACTGTAGAGGACCTGCTCCCTATGTAGATATGAAGAACTCATTATAAGCTGACAAAAATTCTTAGTTTGAGGAGCTTATACACTAATGAAAACATAATTATGAATATTATATTCAATTTCTGCCAATAGATCCCCACACTGCTCCTTTAATATCAGTTATATGTGTTTTCAGCATTGGACAAAATAAGATGCATGTGGAGGCAACGTCTATCACACCTGTCATCTTTGTTTGAATAAATGCACTTAAACTGTATATATGATGATTTGATGTCAGGTGCTTGTGCTGCACTTGTGCTGTACTCACTAAATTAATGTGGTTATCAAAGCACGTAGGCGTATAAAGGTAAAGAGGAAGCCTGTGATTATGCTAAATGCTGCAGAACACATACTACAGTATAATCCATGCAATGATGCTGCAGTCTGAACAACTCCTGGGGCTGCTTGACCCAAATTCAGAGCTCCATTTTGTGTGACGGGTGGAAGGCAGGCACACTGGGCACCGCGAGAACAGGGTCGGGCTGTGCACGAGATAGTACACAGCTATATTTATTCAAAAGAGGTTACCTCTAGCTGATCTCTTATGAAGGCCAGCGTGTTCTCTGCGGAGTCTTCAACAAGGGCAGAAATATGTTTCTAGTGTTACACAGATTCAAGTTTGTGTTAATATTTGTCTTTGTCTTATCATTCCAGAGGAGTCTTTTTGCTGTCTGTATCATTATTTTTTAAAGGTCCCATATTGTAAAAACTGAGATTTCCATTCTTCTTTTTATTGTAAAGCAGGTGCTATATAAATACTGTGAAAGTATCAAAACGCTCAAGAAATATACACAGCCCATATTCAGAAACTGTACCGTTAAACAAGCCGTCAGGACTTCTGTAAGGTTGTGATGTCACAACTATACAATATATATATATATACATACATATACAGGTAGAAAGTGCCACTACAGTGCCGTTACAGTCATTCCCCGGCTGCAATGATAGTTTAGAGATGCCGAGAGTGCAGATGCGGAAGACCTGGAAATGCTGACCAATCAGAGAAGACTTTTTCAGGAGGGGGGCTTTCATCAGACACGGAACTGCTGCAAAGCACCGCGATCAGGAAATTCGATGGCGAGCAGTCGCCTGTCTGTTTCCATCAGAAGCTGGTCAACAAGCGATTCTTCCCCTCTGCTGTTTACTAACCACACGTGTAGCTGATTTGTGTGTGTGTGTGTGTGTGTGTGTCCGTGTACAGACTATGTGTTTGTGTGTGTCTGACACAACGGACAAATATGTGGACAATAACATCATTTTAAAAGCACAATCACAAACAGCAGTGACACTGGGTTATTTCTAATAAATATAGTGGATGAAATGTCATCATGTGGGGGTGAAACTCCAGGAGAACAGCAGGGAGAGGGGCAGGAAAATCACAAGGCTTGGAAGACAGGCGATGCATATTTGGTTATTTATCCCAATCAGATCATTTATATAATGTATAATATGTGTTTTGCATGGTTTATAATAGATTATCAGCGTGTTTTCATGCCAGATTCGCTCGCAGCACACAGAAAAAATAGACCAGATCACTCCAGATTGCGAGCTGTTCACAGACCTCTGTGGCGGATGCCATATAAACGTCACAACTACTTAACATGAGTGCAGAACTGAAGCGGTCAGAGCTCCCCGGCGCTTTGCAACAAATCGCGGCAGTTCCGCGCCTGATGTAAACCTGCTGTTAAAGAGACAGGCGCTAAAACAGAGCGTTTCAGACAGAGGGTGAATAAAGGTTCTACTAGAAACCCAAAATATGAACCTGAAAATGAGTTTAATATGTGACCCTTAAAATGTGGATTATTTTTGGGATCACGTCCTTTAAATCAGAATCAGAATCAGATTTATTGCCAAGTAGCTTTCACATTCAAAGAAACTGTCTTGATGTAATGGTGCAGAACAAAAAAACAACACAAAAAGTATATATACAAGTGAGAAAAAGCTCCAAAAGACAGGTGGTATAATTAACTCTACGGAAGTAAACACTATGTTCTGTGTGAGAGCTGCATAGTTTAGAAAAAAAAATATGTACAAGGAATACTGACAGGAACTACCCTCTAGTGTGTTGAGTTCACAGCTCGACGTGCTGAAAAACACAGAATCAAAGCCTACGAATGAATGAATGCATCTTGAAAACTTGCTGAAGCATGACACAGGTTCTCGCCAAAACAGGCCCGAGTGGAGCCTCCGCCCCAAATAAACTCCCCAGCCCACCTCCTTTCTTTTCCTCCACCGGTCCACCCTTCCTCCAAGGCTACACCTGTTGCATGCATGTGATATGGCATGTTGTTACAGCTTGCCCTCCAATGTTCGGCTCTAAAGATGAGCTGATTTCACGCAGCAGCACGAGGATGATTCTCCGTTGGTAGTTGGACACAAAGGTGACATAACAAGGTACGTTAACGTTTCTTTATCTTTCTTTCTTTGTTTTTTAATATTGTGTGGCACAAATATTATAATCAAGCAGCTTTTATGATGTTGTTGCAATAGTTTCCTCAACAGATCAACTGGGAGAAATATATTTGGGCCTGTGTAAGGGAACAATGTGTGAGATTATGAAACACGCTGCCTCCGGGCTTGTCTGTGCGGATGAAGCTCACATTTTTCTTGTGCTTTTGGTTTCGAGGGGAGTGTTAATATTTGATACACATCTCAGTAGTGAGGTGTTGTTAGTCACAATAAATCATTCTGCAATCAGGAAACATACGTTTCCATGAGCATGAATCCTTTATGGAGGCAATTCAAAGCAATAAATACAAAAACATTTTAGTAGCTTAATGCAGTGGTGGTGGTGGTGGAATGTAACAGTACATTTACTCAAGTACTGTACTTAAGTACAACTTTGAAGTACTTGTAGTTCTACTCTATGATATACTATATAGGCTACTGTATATTATATATAAATATTGTTCTTTTTACTTTGTCTGACAGCTACAGTTACTGCTTGCTTTCTGATAGTTTTTCTTCTTAAGTTTGAGAAAATTGTCCTACTTCTTGAATACTTCTTTAAATAAACTATTTAAAAACCTGCTCGAATCAGCAGGAAAATGCATCGTCACAAAACTGAAAACATGACTGTTTTCATGAGACAATAAAATGTGGACTTTTTAGAGATACGTGGTTCTCACAGGACAGCTACGCTACGATGATCTTATAGAATATGATGCGTCACTGTAGATTAAACTACCCATATAAAAGGAGTTAAAATAATATTAATTAAAAAAAACATCATATATAATAGTAAAACACTGACAGGGACTGTTTTTTCTGCATCATGATAATTTTTGCTGATAATACTTACATACGTTTACCTTTAAGAAAGGTTTTGAATGCAGTTTACTTGTAGTGGAGTATTTTCAGTGTGGTATTAGTACTTTTACTTAAGTAAACGATGTGAATACTTCGTGCACCACTGGTGAAAAGTGCCCTACAAAGCAACATGTTCCTTTAAAAACATTTAGTATGATCATTTGCTTTTATTTGAAGATTAAATCAACATAATATAAAAGCACCAATGACAACATGTGTCATCTCCACTGAGGCTAATCTAACATCACTGCAATATGATTTTATTATTGCCGTTTCCCTGATGTACAACTAAAAGCTTCCCAACTGATCTGAATATCAAATATTATCATGATTTGGTAATCTTGTCGTATTGGGTTTTATTGGAGTTTTGATTTGTTTTCGATGGCAGTGAGGGTTGGAGAAACTAATTGGGACACAACTTCTAATTAAAAAAAACTGTTGCCAAATTGCCACTAAAACAATGCAGCATCTTTTTTTTTTCTCCAGTAGGGAGGCCAATTACAGCAAGATTTCTGGCTCCAGTTAAAGCATGTTCTGTGAGAGAAATGCTCTTTCCAAGGCTTTGCTTTGAAGCACAGTTGTCTGTGTGCATGTTTCAGATATTCTCAGTATCCCGTAGAGGAATCACAGCAAGCAGGGTTTTTTTTTCCTTTTTTTGTGTGTTTGAAAGTCCAGAACAAGTTCCACATCCTCTAAGAAAAACAGTCACGTGAATATGTTATTTAAAGCTTCAAAATATTGTGTGAGAAATAATGGGGTAGAAAGGTGATACAAGCTATCGTTTTAGAGGCCTCGCGGTGAGATAGGACACAGAGCCGTTTCTGTCGGATGTTTAGACAAAAGGCAACTGGACTAAGTAGGTCGACTTATTTTTTTTAGAGGTGGTAAAAGCCATTCATTTGATCCCGGAGGTCACGTTTCCTACCTGTAGGCCTGTCATTCAACCTACACAAAGGCCGCAGTTTCCCTGACTTTCCTGTTCAGGAATCTGTCTTCCATCAAGGATTTAAAAATCAATATATCGTGATGTACTCCTTGCTGACACACGTGTCGATACACGTGCTACAGTATCGACAAATGCTGTAAATATTTGCATTTATTAATAACTGGGATTAGAAACAGAATATGAATCTTCCTTTTAAGATCTCTGTGGGCAATACCCAGCCTTACAAGGAATCCCACCTGTTGGCAAACAGACATTGATGTGTGTATCTGTTGTTTTCTTTCTAGACTTGTGGGATATGTTGAGTCATGGGAGACTAAAGGTCACGACCTCTAATAGTGTCCTGTGGCCAGGTCTCGGGTTCAGCTGCCTCTGTCGTACATAAAGATGCCCAGGGTCTTTATTTTAGTCTGTAATGAGCTGAGCCGTCATTAGACTTTTACAACTTGCGCAACACGACCCATCAGTAGAGTGCTGCAGGAATGAGCCCTAAAACACGGACATGAGTTAGCATTTTTGCACTTCCCTTGTCTTGAAGTGGGTTTTATTTTTTTAATGTGTTTTTGGTTAGACGTCTGAAATAAGCTCTGTGGTTAACACAAGCTTAAGAGATTTTCACATTTTGTTCTACAACATAAAATACATCGGTAAATACTCCACTCATGAATTTTGAAGCTTTTACGAGTCTTAAAAAAGGTGGTGGCTAACAAGTGGCTAAATGAGACTACAGAGGTTGTCATTAAATGTCACCATCAGCTTAAGGCGCCGACACATAATCAGCTGTAAAACCGCTCTGTGTTGGCTGTGCCATTGTTTTCCTATGGGGAGAGGGGTTCTTTTTTTTCCCACCACTGTTTCGCCTAGTCCCGCCCTGCTGTGCTGTGAATGGCTGTGATCACAGCACAGCAGGGTGGGTCTATGGTGAAACAGTGGTGGGAAAAAAAGATTCTGCTGGGGAGAGTGGTGCCGTCCGACTAGGCAGATCGCTATCCTTGGCACAGAGCGCTGAGCTCAAAATTAAAAAATATTTCCAACTTCCAGCTCATTGCTGCTGACCTCTCAAATCGTAATGAGATAACAGCTGCACACAGCAAGAAGCAATGATGACGTAGGCCTATACCTGCGCTGTGCTTTGTTGCACTACCTTGCGGTTTTACCTCCGATCATGTGTAGGCGGCTTTAGTAGAGGTGACGTGACGGTGAGTCATGTGACTGCGGTGTAGTCAGTTTGTAGCCTATGTTAGCTCTTTACTTCTGGCGATTGCATTTATGCTTCAAAAATCATAAAAGTGGTGTTCATTTATGAAGATTATCTTGCTGGGTAAGTATCATAAACTTGTGTTCACCACAGAGTTTATTTTCTGCAATAATCCAAAATCCAG
>JAOVVB010233340.1:0-10185 GCA_028570985.1 Heterobranchus longifilis
CCCACCCCTCTCCCCTCCTAACCTCCGTGGGAAGGTGACACCAGCAGCCTTCTTCCTGGTTCAGCACATTCCTCGCCATATCTTATTCACGTTCCAAAGGCACATGGCTTCCAGCTCCCCCCCAGTCCGCCCTCTTCTCTCTGTGATCCTTAGAGACATTGCAGCACCATTGGAAGTGTGATGTTTTGGTGCAAAGCCAAGGTGGTGCATCATCTTAGGCTGGGTTTCGTTATCAGGAATGACAGATCACCAATTGACCCTTTGCCCTGCGGAGACCCTGCAGAGACCCTGCAGAGGATGAATGTATACTAGACAGAGAACCATTAACTCTGTTCTCTGTTTGTCAAAAAAAATCAATTAACCAACAAATAATATGAACCCTCTGAGACCCACATAGACCCATTTTTGTCTTTTTTAGGAGGGGACAGCGAATCTTTGTGGGGAGATAGCAGGGCAACACAAGATCCCACATAGAAGTGGTGTACATCATCTGAAAGCTGAGAACCTGAAGATTAATTTGAGATGCAGCTCAAATGTCATACATCTGTAATAAACATTGCGGTCGGTGTGTGTGCTGCCTGAAAAATGTGACCGCGCAGCCCGTACACATAGCAAGCTGTTGATCCTGTATGCAGAGAGCGCCGTACAGACTCATAGAACTTGGGTTACATCCAGGTAACTAGTCTGTATGTCAAGAAGAAGAAAATAAGACGATCATAATATAAAATGACACTTGTTTTAAAGACAGGTTGTTTGAGGAGATCTGCTGTTAAACACATTTATATAATTCGTCTTTAAAAGGAATATAAAAACCACCCACCACCAATAACTGTGTGGATCAACACGGACCCTGATAAGTATGAATAGAACCGCGTGTACGTATGTCAGGGCCTTAAGGGCTGAGAACATTAGGATTGAAGCATATGATGGCCATTATTATGTTCTATTATATTTCCATGCTCTATTATAATTTGTTGCAGCAATTTTTGAGTTGATACCATTTGTTACACAGATGTGGTGGTAAATTTAACAATTTGTGCCCACTCGAAAACTGATTAAAATTGTCAAAAATCCCTCCAAAATACCATATTAAGACACCAAGACCTTGAGGAACATCATAGAAAAAAATCATGCTGTATCATTTGGTATCAAAAACCTTTGACATTTGGAGATTTCTGCAAGAACTGCATTTTTCAGCAATTGGATGGCGAGCAATTATGTTGTGGAAATTGCTCAGAAACTCCCTTATTGTGAATAAAACTATACATCCTGTAAATGTCCGAGGTCTCTAGTTTGTGGTTGTAAAGTTTCATGAGGCTGTGATTATCCTAGAGGTCACAACAGCTCACAGTGAGGTCAAGTTTCAAAAAATGGTTTCACTACAATGAAATGGTTACTATGTAAACTAACATCATCACACAGGAATACATTTGGGCTCATTGAATCCACAAGAGTCTGTTTTCCAGTGATACACAATTCAATGCAATTCTAAGACTGTTTATGGACCCCAGTATGCAGAAATATTCAAAGCTGAAATGTATTTAACTCCTCTGCCAATTCTGACACATCAGAACACTTCTCTTTTTTTCCATTCGTAGATTTGATTCCTTTCAAGGCTGCACATGTGTTACCATTTCTCAGTTCACCCCCCACTTTGTCTTTGTCCTTCAGATGTTTCTGCCTCTCAACACACTTCTGGACCTCTCTTTTTGAGTGATGCCCCCCTTATAAAAGGTTCTTCTGATTCAATACTTATTTAAGGATTTACTAATCCAAGGCTTATTATTAGAAAAGACTGTACACATTAAAAAAAGAAAATCCCAGTTTATACATTTAAACAGTGATTTAGTCCTCAGACCACACCGTGTCCCTATGCTTCGTTTTTTTCTCTCTTTAGAGTCGACTGGAACTAAATTAACTGTATGATGATCGGAGGTAACTAGAGGAACTTTGCAATAAGATTTGTAGGTTCCCCTGGTCCAGCATCTTACAATGTCTCGTAGGACAGGTAACTTACTGAAGACAAGACTAGGCTGAAACATGGCTGGACCGTGTATTGTCAGTGTGCTTAGTTGTGGCCAATTTGTTACAGGGATAGTCAGTGTTGTCTGTAGTGTGTAATCTGTATTCAATATTTGTTTGTTGTGTACTGAACTGACTGTCGCACTGAATCATTTTGAAAGAGCAACAGCCACGTTGACAAATGGAGTAACTTCATCACTGACACCAACTTAGGCACTCACTCAGAGACAGACTTTCCCCTTTATAGGGCTGGCTCCCCAGCTTTTCTGCGGTCCAGCCAAAAATAACTAAGGGACTTATTGATAGAGCAGCGGTTAAACTCCACCATAATAAGGTTAGGTTAGGTGCATCAGGGGATCTGCTCTGCAAAGGCTGCACCATAATGATGACTGATGTCCATGTGGACAAAAACAACTGTGATAAATAATTGCAGTAATTCTCTTGGCAGATGAAAAGGGCACAGAGAAACAGTTAATAACTCATTATTGTGCAGGGCTGCACAAAGTTTACTCGTCCCTGTACTTTACCAGTCTTATGAGGGTCCCGATCCAAGGGCTGCCCAAAACTTTCCATTTTGACGTCCACATCACCGACACATTCAAACAAGACAGGAAGTATGTACCATTTCACATCACTGGCGGAGCCTGTGCAATATCTTTAGAAATGTAGAAAATCTGTGGCTTAGCCGGACATGTTAGTCTGCAGTTTACATTAGACCCAAGAAACACACTTAATCTATTCATTCCTCACACTTTTGCTCTTGTGTTTCAAAGCTTCATGTCCTCGGTTGATTGGATAATCACTGTTTGTGGGAGGGCTTTAGTAAGCACTCAAGCTCGCCAAAAATAAATATATCCAACACATTGCTTACTCCAATACTAATGACTATCCAAAACATGCTCATGTTCAGTGTTATTACAACATCACAGCATTAACTAACTCATTTTTGTATTTATAGGATATCATGCAGTCACTTCTGTCAACAGTGTCAGTGTTATTTCCTGTGATCTGAACCCCTGTGAGGTCTAACGCTGACAACAGTCCTATTATTGGTAACCACCGGCAACCTTAAAGGCATCCTGGTCTGTTTACACACAGATTATACCCTCCTCAACAAGCACAACTATAGCCATAAACAAACCGTACATGGGCCCTTCAGTAGCCGAACCCCTAATTGAGACAAGTGGGAATAATTTCCTGGAAGAACCGTCTGTGTGGCGCTGGACAGGTATGCCAATAACCTCTGCCCCTGAAGCAGGCCTGTGCTGACATGAAAGTTGACCCGTGGTGACCTTTAGGGTATTCTACAGGCCCTCTGTGGTGCTTTCCCACATAGGCCTGCCTTTGATGTCCATTGGAGCCTTTTCCCATGGCCCCGCCAGTCAAGACCTCTCAGGACCCGAGGAGAGGGAGGGGGGTAAGAGGCTACCTGAGGAGAGGTCAGGCCACACCGGAGGTTACCCACCACACAGCCATTCCTTCTTCCTTTAAGACACCTCTAAAAATAATTCACCCTCCCTAGAGTGCCGCCCCCCTGCCTCACCCCACGCACACACAAACTTTCACACATGCCTATGCTTTCCTTATTTGGGGAGTTTAAAAGGCTTCGCGGCTAATTTGGTGGCATGACAGATAACGTTTCAGAGTTTATGTTTATTTGTGTATGTGTGTGTTTAAGTGTGTATCAGCGTGGGATGTTCAACTTCCATGTGCCGTGTTCTCAGAGCGGGCAGCTGCCCACCATAACTTTCTCCACTGACATTTTTATGCAGTGAGATCAGTGTTGAGAGGGTCTATGAGGTAACAATGACAGCACCAGTACCCCCTCATGTCTACACGCCTGCATTAATCAATAGGCCTGTCACAATAATATCGACTTATCGTACAATATATGGACATGACAAATGATCATTTTTGCTGACCTCGATATTGACGGTTGTGTTTACATAAGAATGTCACCAACATTTTATCCAACAGAATAAACAGCTCGGTTTTCCCGACCAGCAGCGAGCCAAATGAACAGAAAACAACTCTGCTGAGACATGTTTTGCTGTCATTTCTGGTCGCGCTGCTTCTGTCCTTCTGTCTGACAACTTTGGCTCACTTAAGGTGGACTGACATTTAAAGTGGACCAGCTAATCTCATTTTAGTGACAAGCCGCTCCTCCAAGTTTTGCTCATTTTATTCATTGTTTTGGTTGTGGTTTTATTTTATCCGTGCTTTATTCATTTAGGATATATTAATATCATTTCCACATTCCAATTCCCATGTCTGAATATTCTTAAGAGCTCAGCATCATGTTTGCATTTTGGATGAATGGATTTTTTTTTTGTTTTGGTTGAATTTGGTGTTTCCTAGGTATTTTCTGTTTCTGTTATTAAACAATTGCTGGGAAGATGATGAAAGAAACATTGCAATAATGTATGAAAGTATGAAAAAAAACACTTAATTTGCATTATGCTATTATATTATCATTATATCAGTGGTGTAAAATGGCAATAATATTGTTTATCGCAGTTATATCTGGGACAATATATCGTCCAACAAAAATAATTATCATGACAGGCCTATTAATCAATGAATTCCTTGTCATCAAGTCTAAAGTAATAAAGACATGGTAACCCTGAAGGCCTCATTGTCTGGCAACCCAATCAACATAAGTTCTCTGGGCATTGTTTGTCTGCGAGGAGCGAGCTGCTCCTCCTGCTGAGCTGCAGGGCAGCATTACGACCCTCCTCTAATTATGGGGTAATCTTTGTCAATCACTGTCAAGGCACACATAACACCACCAGACACCTGGCTTCATTCCATTTCTGCAGACCACATAGTTCGTCACATAACCAGGATGACGGGCTGTCAGTGGAGAGCATTCAGATGACTTTTAGGGTGCTTTGAGTGATTTAACATTAGCGCTTCAGAAAATGATAGCTTAATGGTTACATTTAATATGTGAAATTGCCTTTTCACAGACATAAAAGCCTCATCTTGAAGAATGTAGCCTACTTTCTAGATCATATTTCTATTAAAAATCCATGTATGCACAATAATCCTAATGCATATATGAAGTCTAATTACGGCTGTGTAATTATGCATAAATGTTTATGTGTCATTCAAACCTATCTATTAAGAGAACATAACTTACCATCACTATAGCTGAAAAGCTATTCCAGCTCATAGATGCACACAGCTTCAAGTAATTATAATATAAAAATAGCACTTATCCTGGGAATATTTACCCATCTATTCAGTGTATGTGCTAAAGTTACCTCCATGAATGACAGGGCTGTCTGTAAAGTATCAAAATGATCATTTAACTATGTGCATCTTTAATGAAAGGCCTGCACTTTTATGCAAACTACCTACAAGTCTCATTTCCATATATTAAAGCATAAGGTACAAACAAACAAACAACATATCTCATGATTATACATCCATACCAGGCTGCTATGTGAATATCTCTGTTTGCAGTGGTTCTCAACTGGTCTAGCCTCAGGAGGACCCACCTTTTTCTTTATATTTTCTCAAATGTATTTAACAAAAAAGTGCAGTAATACACAATGCCTTCATGCACTGTTAAAAACATGAAATAAACAAAAACAAAGTGCAACAAAAGTGCAACAAGGCCTAAAAACCCAATAAAATAAATAGGCAGACTTAACTTAGGGAGTGAGTTTACAAGGGACGACCACCATTGCGAGGTTTCAGCCTCATTCAAAGTTTAACATGGTGATGCTCATCAAGTTTCAAGAATCAAAATTTAACTGTATGAAATATGTAATAAAAAGGCAGACATACATGTGAAATGTATGTTCTTTAAAATAAAAGTGCAGCATCAGAAATTCTGTGTAGACTTTTTTTTCATCAACTTTTTTTTTCACGCGACCCACCAGTTGAGAATCACTGTTCTTGAGAGCCTGAGTATGTCGTCCTAAAACCCAGAAATGATTTTAGCACTTCTGGTTCCCTTGCTTTGAGGTCAATGTGTTTCTGATTAGACGTCTGAAATAAGGTCTGTGGTTAACACAAGCTTCAGAGATTTTAACATTTAACATTTAACATTACATCAGTAAATACCCCGCAGGTGTATTTCGAAGCTTTTATGTGTCTTTAAAAAGGCGGGTGCTAACGAGTGGCTAAATGAGACTGCAGAGGTTGTCGAGGACATTAAACGTCACTGTCAGTAGGGCGGCGGCAGAGGTGACGGTAATGCGACCGTTGTGTAGTTCGTTAGCTTGATGTTAGATTGCATTTCTAAAATCATAAAAGTGTTGTTCATATTATCTTGCAGAACAAAATGTATAAGCATCATAAACTCATGTTCACCACAGAGCTTATTTTCTGCAATAATCCAAAATCCAAACAGAAAAATCTCTTTGGCTTTTTATCGAGGGAACCAAAGCGATGCTAACTTTCTGGTTGTCATCCCTGGGGCTCTCTATAGATTACTCATTGTTCAATCCATTGGGGAAATCGAGAGCCATCAAACACTCTGTGCAAGCCCACACTTGTCTCTCATGATTACTTTTCCTGCCACCAGAGTGGCAGCAGGTGGGACCTGAGGACAGCTGGAGAGCTGATTGGCTGGACATCATGATTAATGGATGAACAAGTGTTTTAAGTGCAGAGGAGGGGCACAGCCTTTTTTTTATGACATCCAGGAAGACTGAAGAGAGTGAAGGGCAGAATCTACAGGGAAAAGTGAAACATCTCCTAAGAAGACACTGTGTGCTTAAGGTGGTTAATATGTTACACAGGAAGTGTTATAATGTGATGAAGGGTGGAGGTGGAGTGCCAGGTGAAGGGTGTACTGAAGGGTCACGTTGATAACAGAGTTTATGGGAAGCAACATCAATTAAGACACAGAAACTAACTTAGTATCAAGATCAAGTGGAAGCTGCTTACAGTGGATAATGCGTAAAGTCACAATTTATTCAACCATCAAATTTGTATTTATGAAATGAGTACAAAGATATATTACATTTAATTGTTCCAAATACATATAAAATGTAGTGGTCTAAAAAAATGTCAGTATTTAGCCAAAAAATGCTAAATTCAGAAATGTGATATATTCCAGTGGATTGTGCACATATGGATTATAGATAAATACGACTTTGTGTTGTGAAAGCATCCTGAGTTTCTCTTTATCTAGAAAGAGGAAGTCATTCATAGAAGTATTACGTAAGCCAAATCTTTTGCCACCGCGCTATTTTCCCTTGTGGCCTCTAAAGTTTCAGTGTGCAGTGGTCGACCGATAAAGAAAAGAAAAAAAGTGGCAAAAAAACTTGAGTGACTGTGACAAAAGCTCATCTGATGTGGGGCTGCACTGTGAATCTATTGGGTGATCACTGCGATGCCGTGCTTTAAGAACCTGTTGCCCTCTCCTCGGGAGAGATTGGACTGAGCAGCTGGCTGCAAAGCGAGCGGTGCAACTAATAATCTGTCCGTCTGACAGATGGGGTTAGATGGCTGCCATTTGAGCCCTGCTGATCATGCAGGCAGGGATATCTGCAGCCCCTCAGAGATGCGCTCACTGGTGGCATTTCACCGGCCTGCGGTCACTGTCTCACTCGCTGCTTTGGACCTCTCCATTTTCACACACCTCTCCTCCCCCCTCCTGTGCCCCTCAGCACACACTCCTCTCTGGACCTGTCAGGACACTAAACCACTCCTGCGTAAACTACTATTACTATAGTGTTACTGCAGCAATATCATATTAAAGGCGGACTCCATTATTATTATTATTATTATTATTATTATTATTATTATTATATGATTCATATTATATTGGGTTGTATCTAAGGGGATAGTTGTTTATATTTGTATTGTATTGGGTTGTATATAGAAATGGGAATTTATAAATGTTATATAATTGTATAATGAGTAGTGTAAAAGGGGTAGGGATATATAAGTGTATACTTCTTCCCACTCCTTTTCAAACATGTAAATCTCAATTTGTGTTGTTTGAGAATTTGCTTGATTTTGTTGTATAGCTTTATTGTTTATTTCACTTTATTATATTGTTTGTTTTATCTGTTTTGTTTTTTTCTGCTTTATTTTTTTATTTTTTTTATTTTTTTACATGTTTGAAATAAATTTCATTCATTCATTTATTATTTTTTGTAACATTTTGTCACTTCCCAGTAGTGTTCCTTATGTATTCAAATCCAAACATTTACATTTTGGTCAAAATAGCATCAAAATGCTGTTTTTCCCAACAAGCCCTCCTCAAAACGTTTCCCATGTGTGTATATAATATATATAGTCTTTGGTTCAGATCTGAAAATCACACAATAACACTAACTAACTAAGTAAACTGAGCACAAGATGTTTAGCAACTCACGTTTTCTGCAACGTAAAAATGATTTCAAGCGATCGATATGCTGTGAACGGGGCTGCAGCAAAACATATTTTAGCCACCTGAAAACAGGACTACCCAAAATAATCAATACCAGTTTAAGTGGAGTTCCCGACGGGGAACTGAAGCCGTTATATCGAGCCACCATGACTCCTTGACAAAAACAGTAAATTTACCTCGGAGTTGCTGGTCTGCTGCCTACGATCGGTTGTGTTATTGTGTGACTTTTGGATCTGAACTAACGTGTCCACAGCAGTACATGGTTTATAGCTTACATTACATAGCTCCAAACATTCATATAATTCATAGCCTTATTGATTATCTTACTGTGGTATAGCTACATGTCACTGCTTTTTGCTCAGGCTGAATGGGCGTTTCCATTTTGAAAAATAATGGAAAAGAGCACAGAGTCTTAAGCTTTAAATTCAGTAACATGGAGAGCAATAAGAGAGCCCTAACAAACACCGAATAGTCTGCTCAACTTTTACACAGCAACTAGAAAAACAGGGTGTGCTCTGGTTTCAGTGTATAATCTATGCCCCTATTTTAACTTACACTTTTGAATGAGACGATTGATGGTTGACACTCAGGAGTTACGAGTTTAACACCTGATTGGGATAATTGTGTTCTCACAGTTCAGAGGTATTAAAGGAATTTGCCCAGGGCGTCCGCGAAGCAAGTACGAACACTCCCATGCTCTCGTTTTCCTTCCAAACACATTATGATATAATCCACTAACTTTTTAACCTATTTCATGACGGTGCAGGTTTGTATAAACTTTTGTTTTTGTTTGCAGATCTCATGTTGGCCAATGCAACTTTCAGTATAGCAGCCTATAGCTGTGACATCACAACCTTACAGAAGTTCTGACAGCTCATTTAAAGGCACAGTTTTTAATACAGGTTGTGTCAATCCTTGGATTGAGTGTTTTGATTCTTTATTTATATCTATATTTATAATAAAAAAATAAAAAACATGGAAATCTTCCTTTTTGCAATATGGGACCTTTAATAAAAATATTGCTTATACATGCAACAAAAGGGATTAAAGATTGGATGACAGACAATAGTAGGCTAATCTTTGCCAGAAGTCCATCAAAATAAATAATTAATAAACATTTCTTCCTTATGAAGCCCTCTTTCCTCCACTTGGATGGAGAGACACCGCCACATCACTAATTTGTGAACATTATGATGGTTTACAACGTACCATGAAATCTCAAAGGAAAACAAAACTTAACTCAGGCAGGGGAATGAGAGGGAGAGCATGCCATTCAGACAATAACATGCGCGGGAAAAGCAGGGCGGAGAGGAGGAGCAGAGAGAGGAGGAGGAGGAGGAGGGGGGTAAATGGAAGTCTTTTTATCTCTAGTTTCCCACATCCTGTGAACGGCTGCAAACGCGGCCACCCAATTTGAAAGAATGAGAGGAATGCGCCTATTCTCCCCAGCGCGCTTTGATGCGCAGCCAGTGGAGAGGCATTGTCAGGCAACTCAAATAGAGACCATAGTCCTGGACTTCACTTCAGCCAATAAACCTCTGTGTTGAATGTGAAAATAATCAGGTAAATGGCAGGGGGTTAGAATAGCTGGAATGCAATTGATGAACTGCTCGCAGGTTGTGCAAAATGTCTTTATTAAGACAATGTGGATGCTTTAGTGCGAGCAACAGCAACAGTCTGTTTCTGTCCATGCAGACACAATAAGTGGAGAAGGGGGAATAATTCAAAAACACAGTAACACACTTTAATGTCAAATATGGAGAAACTGTAACTTTTGAAATAGAATAGAATGTATCTAGTTTCAGTAA
>JAOVVB010233341.1:0-10185 GCA_028570985.1 Heterobranchus longifilis
ACATGGATTGTATATAGATATATATATATATATATATATATATATATATATATATATATATGCCTGCTGGTATCAATAGAAGTGTAGGTGGAGTGATTTTACTAAATATAATAAATTATACACCAAATAAACTTATAATCAGTGTGTATTTTACACTCTGCTTTTCTTCATTATGCCAAAATGAAAGCCAGGAAATGCATTTACTAAATTCATAAGAAGTTACATTTGCTCTAATGTGACATCTTATTGCTCGAGACTGTATCCATATTTCTGTTTATTGTTAGGCGGTGCCCTCTAGTGGCCGTAGTAATTATGACGGAAGCAAAGCAGGAAGACATGTAACGTAGTAATAAGACCACAAAAGTCCGTTTCGGGTGAGCGGGAGGGGTGGTGCATGGATCAAACAAACACTTTGACCCAGGAGGCCCGTTTGAAACAAAAACAAGTTATTTTAACTTTATGTCACGTGCATAATTACGTCGCACTGAAGAGAAGTAACGTAACAAATGTACTGATTTTAACCCAAATCTAACCAAGTAGTTTTGGTGCATCAACCTAGCCAAACTGTGACCATTTCAATGTTTAAAACCGCAACAGTTATGTTTAGTTCGGATAGAAAAACAGTGTATTTCCTACCACCACTAGGGGGCGCTAATTTAGTAAGCGCTCCTCTGGGTCGTATTAGAGGGTAGGACCCAGTGGCGGCCCCCCACCTGTGATTGATTAAATAATGATAATAATTAAAAAAAAACATTTGTTTTTCATTTTCATTTTTGAAATGCATATTAAATAAGTTGTTTATTATGTTTAAAATGCTGATAAACGTGTGGTTTGTGTTTTACTGTTTTAAAAATATAATGGTCAAAGCTGTAGATCGCTGATCCACAGACAACTTGGGATTTGGTTCTACTCACAGGCCAGACTCCAGTTTCATGGAGCTGTCTTGCTATTAGTCGACTTCCTGACAGGGCTTTTTCAATGCAGTGTGTATGTGGCCGTTGGGGCGGCTAAATCACCGACCCCAACAGCAGCGGCGCTGTAGTCAGTTGAAACTATATTCAGCAGCTGCGAGTTAAAGTGGACCGACTTCCTGCAGGAAGACAAGTCACGACCATAAATCACTTCTGAAAACAAGGCTGAGTCTGAGAGAAAAAGCTAGAAATTAAACAACCGGAGCCTGATAGACAGGACATTAGCATCCAGCGAGTGTCGGAGGAAAGAGTGACACACAGACTGTATAAACTGACACAGACTGTATACCAGAAGCCTCTCATGCACAGTGTACGATAAAAAAGAAAACAGGGCTCTGTGGATGCCCAATTCAGAATACGGAGTTTTGTTTTCCCTGCCTTGTAATTAAAGAAGGAATCACGGCTGGGCTGACTGATCTGTGGTGAAAAACAGGTATGTGTGACTTAAAGCACTTCAGTGAGAGGGGAAAAAATCACGATAATAACCGTGTTATGACCAGAAAAGGAGCCACAAAAACAGTTACTAAAGTTTGCAATATGTTAAATAAATATGCTGTAAAGCTTACAGCTGTTATACGTTTTAACAACTATATTTTGTTTTTTGTTTTTGTCTTTTTTACACAAGATGACATGCCCCACCTAACCGGTCGGAAAAAGGGGAAAAAATAAATAAAGATATACTTTATTCATCCTTCTTGGGGAAATAAATTGTTACACACACATTATTGTTGTAGAGAGATGTCTGCCAGAGACAAGCGCTCTGAGCAGTTGGGGGTGGACTGGCACCTCCTGGTCCGTGCTAGACTTGAACCGGCCACCCTCTGGTCCACAAGCCGAGTCTCTACAGACTGAGCTACTGCCATCTACGCTGCAATTATATCTACAGCCCTGTAGCAGATTCTTTTATTGCTAAAATAACAGTGTTGGCTCACCATCAAGTGTTGTGGCAAGTGAGAGCTTAGCAGAGAAATACAACGCACCCCACAGACCCCTCTAAGCACAACATGCTGTTCCTCACACCTCGGTGTCCAATCTCGTCTCTCTACTATCTGCAATCTTCTCGGAGGCTTTCAGCAGGACGGCACCACACAACTATAATGATTGGCAGCGCGCTATGTTGGAGGCCATGTTTCACCTTCTCCAGGAAATGAAACCAGGACAACTGTTGTTTAGTGTCTGATACTCAGAACCTGGTGCCCCTATACTCTACCTGTCTTATTTTAAAACAACAAAGCTGAAACAAGACCTTTAAAGACACATTTCAGATCAATATTTACTCACGTCTTTCTAAGTTTTGGGGGCACAAGTGATGATACAGGCAAAGTTTTAAAAGTCTACAATTCCCAAGGATGTCTTGTAAAGCTGGGGAGAATTTAACAAAGGCGTTGTTAGGAATGAAATTCACGCTTTCCACAGCAGCCTCTGTGGGGAGCAGACAGACAATATGGATGTGATGCAGCGTGATGACACTCCTCACAGGAGCACATGATTTTCAAACAAGACTGATTATCTCGTCTCCCAACATTTAGTTATAACTTTGGACTAATGCAAGATGGAAAGTAATGGATTGACACTGACTATTGATTAAATATTACATTTAAAATGTTGATTTGCTGGGCAATGTGGATGTGCATCTCTCTGTAAATAATAGCCACCAACTATTAAGCCAAGCCATAATATAAATAGTATTTTATATTTGAAAATGTATAAAAGGAAATCTGGGGGAGCCTGTTTGAATGGGCCTGATGCAGCTGATTAATAATAATATTGTTATCTATAATTTAAAGTTTGTCAGTAGATGTTGGATCATCAGCCAGTAGAAGCACAATATTATTAGTTATTTGTAATAAATGTATGTTATTCACCATATGGTTGCTTTGTGCATCATATCTTTTTGGTCTTTTCTACATTCAGACGTCGTACACATGAAGATAGGTCAGATTCAGCCGTTTCCAATAAAAAAACACATTAAAATGTATCAAACTGGCTCTGAGAAGATCAAAGGGTTAGGGGGGTAATAGATACTGTTTTTACTGAAGTTTATTTAACCCTTAAATGGGTAAGCACAGGAAAAGTTATTAAATACTATTTTCTAATGTGTCTAGGCTCAAACTACCCAATTTCATTTTCCAATTTACACTCTGTATCTCCCGAGATACGTTGCCCATTTAGGGTATAAATTGAATATTTCTCATTTTTTAAATAGATCATGAGTCAACTTTTAAAACATGTTGTAAACAGTTAATCCATCCTGTCTATCAGCAATGCAAGCTGGGGACAGAACGGCAGCCTGTGTGACAAAGACACTGACCATGAGGTACATTTTGACGTTTTTTCAAGTGTACTATTTTTTTGTGTGATTTTCTTTTAGAAAATATTGTTTTTAAGGATAATTTTATATGTTACTGGATCCCTTTTCTGAATCTGATGAACCATCAGGTGACTTCACCTCTGTCTTTCTTCAACTGTAGGAAATGTCGACAGAAATTAACATGTGAAGACTGGTGAATTAACCAATAATACACATTTTAGAGTAATCAATATTTCACACCTTTTATATTATTGATTATCTGCAGAGTTTAGGCCTCAAAACACAAGTATATCTGTGAGCAGGATACAGACATTCAATGCCAGATTACCAAAGTTGTGAAAATGTAATTAATTATTTTTCAACAAATCATCCTTAAAAAACTGTTTTCTAAAACAAAATCCCCCAAAACATAATAAACAAAAATTAACAACACCTACCTCAGGGCCAGTGTCAATTTGTCCACATAAGCTGCCATTTTGGATACAAATTATGAGTTTATTTTTGAATGTTGGCATGAAGTCACATGACCTGAGTACCTGACCCATCCCCCCTGCAGATAAAGTGCCACTCCCCTGACAGCCTGTCATACGACTGTAAGGGTTAAAGATAGTGTTGCTGCTAATATGTCTCACTGTAGTGAGACGCGAAGGACGCAAATTGTGCGGCGTGATGACACAGTGCGATGAAGTAAATGACCCGAATGACGCTCATTCGCGTGAGTTGAAAAACCGGAACTTCTGCAGCAAGCGACGCGAGTAATCGTGCGATTGAAGCGAATCAAAACAGAAGATTCCAGCATCCAAACTCGCGCAAATTAAGCAAGTAGATTATTTTATTTGCGTCTATTCTGAACACAACATTACAATCTTATTTGTACATTAAACTGATATTTACAAAACACAAGTTGGCAACACGTTACTATGAAGGGGGCCCCCAAACCAAATCCTGCTTAGGGCCCCCAGAAGCCTAGGTCCAGCCCTGGGTGTTTCAGACTTCTATATTTTTCCCGGAACTTTGACATAAAGGATAAAGTATCGCGCTGCGTCATCTCTGTGAATTGCAGTTTTGTGGAGACCACTGTCTCTAAATAGTATTTTATATTTGAAAATGTATAAAAGGAAATCAGGGAGAGCCTGTTTAAATGGGCCTGATGCAGCTGATAAAATTAATAATAGTATTATTATCTATAATTTAAAGTTTGTCAGTAGATGTTGGATCATCATATGAAGGGGGCCCCCAAACCAAATCCTAAAAGTCTAGGTCCAGCCCTGGGTGTTTCAGACTTCTATATTTTTCCCAGAATTTTGACATAAAGGATAAAGTATCGCTCTGCGTCATCTCTGTGAATTACAGTTTTGTGGAGACCACTGTCTCGCACACACCAAATCAAATCAAGCCTGTCAAATTGAAGCTGCTGGATTCCCGGCCAGTACCGACTCTCAGCGTGTCCGCCTCACCGCCCGCCCTCCCTTTCCACCGCACAGCCACTCATCTGCTCTAAGCGCTCTCATTACAACACAGTCAATACACTGAAAATCCTGTACTCGGATACGTGGAGCAACCTGGGGGCATACCGATCAGTATCTGTGGTGAAAAGCATGGCTATAAATTAATTTATGTTCTTTGTGTCATAGATCGAGGAAGATTGGGTGTTTAATGGTTAGGAATACGATGGATTTTTTTTTAGTCCTGAAGATATTGAGCTGCTGTTAGGAAAGGCAACCCCTCATGAACGTTTACTTCTTGACTCACATGTCTGCAGCCGCTCAATAATAATGACTGTTCCTCCACAGACAGCATCAATGTGAAACTGTAATTATCTGTCAAACTTATTTCAAGGTCACATACTACCAGACCGTAGTTAACAAGTCCCAAGAAACACCTTGTCAGGGGAAAAAGCACGGGCACTTTTTCAAGTAATGAAATCAAGACGGATGAAAAGCAGAACAAATGAGCGCAGCACAAAGGCAGATCTACTCTGTCCAGTCTGTTGCATTCAAAAGAAATACGCACAAAAACCTTCGGGTGCAACAACACGTTGTCACAGGCATTACAAGTTCAGCACTGACTCAACATTTAACTATAAAAAGAATGTGTGGACGTGATTATGTATTTGCTGGCTGCCGTTCTGTGCCCTTTTTTTTCTTAATGAGACAAATGGAATATTGGATGCAGCATTAATTAGGATTTAGAATTGCATTTTTACATTTTTGGGGGTTTTTTTTGGAACAAAAATGGAACAGATGTTAGTAACTGTGATAAAGAAAAAACTGTTAACAAGGACACATAGTTAAAGGGATATTTTAAAGTGTGGTTGTATGAGGTAGTTATCTATAGTCAGTGTGTATTACCTGCAGAAGATGACGGTCTGCATGATCCCAGTGTGGAGAAGCAGACAGGAGCGAAACGTATTTGAACCATCTGAAGGACTACCTAAAAAAAAAAATCAGTTTAAGTGTACATATATGTATATTTAGAATATTTTCACTGCTTTACATTGCTGTAAAACACTTTCTGACAGGGTGCTCGACCCCCTCCCCCGTGTGTAAGCAAACTTGTCACATTTAAACACACAAGATCATCATCACATGACATCATTCTGACCAGACAAAGCTCCACTAGAAAACTAGCTGCAACTGCATCATTCCAAAAGAATATTTACTCTAAAATCGTTTTTTAAGGCAGAAATGAAATCTTTCATTTACAGTGTTTTCCATCTTAATTTACTCTGACCAGTAACATCTATACTGATGGTGACACGTCTGCAGAAACCCCACCAGTGTTACCTTCATTATGATACCAATATTATTCATATAGACCTTGTAGTTGCTGAGATAAACTGTATTCATTTTGTGGCATGTCATTTTCGAGCCAGAGGCCTGGTGAGTAAGAGGTTAACCTCTAACTTAAGTTACGTAACAAACATACTTATTTAAAACGGCGACTGTTAATGATCATATATGTCATTTTTGGGAGTCATTGGCAAACAACCTATTCTGTCGATTAGGTATGAGGATGTGTTGAATAATACATAAATAAAATAACAGATAATAACAAAATAAATGAATAAATAGGGGCCATAATGCTTTTTCAGCATGCAGCTGCAAAATACATTTTCAAAGCCGGTGTGTTGCATCAGTGCAGGGGTTCTTTGTATACTCATTTCATAAATATAGATTAATATTCACTCCATCATTGTTTGTATCTAGTTTCTAAACACTTCTGAGAGTTGCTCAGAATAATTTCAGTAATACCCCATAGATCATGGTGCGAGCAATGCTGCATTCAAACTGATGGGCTCCTCCTTAATTGGGGAGGAAAATCTTTATTGTGATAATGAAGATATTGACCGAGCGGTAATGAACCAGATAACTGACACATCAGTAGATAAAGCACAAGTGCTCATCAGTTACATAATAATTTATGCACGTATATACAAGAATAGGCATATGCTGCTCAAAGCTTAAAAACTACTCAATATTCATAACACATCCTTTGCTTATTTCTATTTTTGCCTGCATTAATAAACAAACAAAAGCAAGCTTAGTGCTAGTTTCAGGTTTGCCGGCCGTTTTTGCGTGTGAAGTTGGCGAGTGTAACGGCATAAAGTATCAAACCCGAGCAGAGTTTGGAAGTGCACAGAGGGAGGAGGAGCAGGCAGTCAGAGAGGATCATCTTTCATTCAGACCTATTTTCTTAGTCATCTTAAAACTTCTTTTGGGCATCACACTGTCAGCTCTGCTCCAGTTTTCTGGCAGACAACTTTTCTATCCATCATGACTGCAGTTAAGATGTAACTTCTATGTGTATAATATATCCACCAGGCAGATTAAAGTTGATTTCTAAATCACTTAAAGTGTGCCAAGTATTGATCAAACGTCAACTCCCCACATTCTGCAAAATATTATACAATTATGACAGTTTTGATGAGAGCTGCCGAGGCAGATCACCAAATGATGCGTCGTGTAAAACGGCTTATTTGCTCTTCTCGTTGCATTTTAAATAGTTCATTTTTTAAAGGAGTAGTTCAACACGTATTGGCTTCTTTGCAGAGAGTTAGATGAGCAGATTGATGCCACTCTTGTGTTTAATATGCAGCTACAGCCAGCAGCTGGTGAGCTGAGCACAAAGTAGGGCTGCTCGATTCTAATAAATAATATTATTATTTTGGTCAATATTGAGATCAAGGTTATTGATTACTGACTGACTTTGGAAACGTGCGTTTATTGAACTTTTAAACAGTGGATTTTGTTGAACTTTAAGTATAATTCAACTGAAAAACAAATATAAATGTAAAAAAAAGAGATAAATAAATAAAATATATAATATATAAATATACATACATTTAGATAAATAAATCAATTAGAACACAATAATTAAAATCAACTATGTTGTTGTTGCACTTCACAACCTACTGAAATCTATTAAACAATATATTCAATATATAATAAATACAAATAAATTAGACCAAAATAAATATGATCAAATGATCAAATGCACTGCCACAACCTACTGAAAACTACTACTTATATACTCAACGTATTCCAGTCAGTAACTCAGCAAAAACAGGTGAAAGTGCACCGCTGTAAAGGAAAGGGTGTGCTGGAATTATAACACAAGACAAATCGAGAGCATCATATAGAAATGGAATGCGGCACAAAGGCTGCCGATTAGTCGACTAATCGATCATTTTGGTCTTCGTCGACTAATATTTCTTTAGTCCATTAGTCATTTTTTATGCATTTTTCATGCTGAATTATTTTTTTCCAAGACACTTCTGAGCACATCTCTGCTAAACACAAGATTTAAAGTGGTGCTTTTGCATCATTCTTTATGGAGAAACTCAGTTTTACAGATCTATCGATTAAATCAACTCATCGTTTAGTCGACAAAATCATATGAGTGTATTCGACTAAGAATTTCTTTAGTCGAGGACAGCCCTATGCGGCACAATGCTAGTTTTATCTCGATTATCTTGTTTTTATAATCCTTGGAAGCCAAAATTGTAATTGAAAATAAAATTTGATTAATCGCTTGGCCATCACACAAAGACGGGAAACAGCTAGCCTGGCTCTGTCCAAAGATAACTAAATCTGCCAACCAGCTCCTTTAAAGCTCATTAATTAACATGTTGTATCTCATTTGTTTAATCCATACAAAAACAGCACATTGCTGTTTTACTGTGCTTATGTGCTGGACTATTTCTTGGCCAGCAGCAGTGATTTCCTGGAGTTTCCACTCTTTGCCTGGCAGCCTCGAAGTGACTGTAGGTTTCACATGTATTTTTATTTTTTATTTTTTTTTCGTACGCATTAAACAAACAAGTTACAACGTTTTAATTAGTGAGCTGTATACATGCTGGTAGGCAGATTTGTTGCAGTGCAAGCTCCAGCTACCAAAGACATGGGAAAGTGTCCAATTAAAGTGGTAAGAAAATGCTTTGCAAAAGAAAAAAAAGGTATAACATGAACTGTGCAGAGAAAGAGAAGATCTGAGGTTTAAGAATGGGTGTGATAAGAGCTTTAGAGTGCATAAAAAGGCTTGTGTTACAAAGCAAGCTTAAGATTGGCTGATGTTGCCACTGATGATAATATTAATGTCATAAAAGACATCCACAGGAATGATCAGGTTTTTTGTCTAGAAATGAAGGAGTTACTGATGGTTTCTGCAGTGGAAGTCAGAGTTTTCTCGCCCAACACAGGCAGTGAAAGACTTAAAAGTAAGACAGAGGTGGATATTTACTGAATCTAACAAGAAGTTAGAGGTGTAGAGGATCTACTCTCGAAGTGAATGGAGCTTAAAGTGCAGCAAGCACAAGTGATAATAGGTAGAGGGATGTTGTAGTGCAAGAACAACAGGGTCATGCAGGCCTTGGTCTTGGCAGAGGCAACCCTCAAAGGAACAAAATAACAGCCTCAGAAAGTGGAAATTGATTGTAGAAAAAAAAAAAAAAAATCCATCACCACGACAAAAAGTGGCAAAGTTCAAATTGTGCCAAAGCAGACCAGGGGCGAAGAGTGTAGAAAGAAAACTACAGGCTTAGTTGGATAAAAGTTTGGAGTGTGGCGGCATCTGTAATTATTTGAGCAGAATATGATGTGCTAGCATCCCCATAAATCCCAGCCCGTGGCTATATATGTTGCCGTCCGTGTTTAGATGCAGCAACACAGAGACATATCCTGTCAGGATGCTTTCTCCGCTGAGGTTGACACGCTCGGCTGTGCACCCGACCGTCTAAGTCCTTGGCTGCAGCAGCTCAGAGTAAACAAACATAAATGAATTATTAACCCGCGACAAATTGGCTTTGTATGTGAGGGTGGATATGGCAGGAAATGACTGTTATTAAATTTGAAAAGGTTACGGCAGCTGGGTGGGCACAGGGATTGAGATGAACTCACACAGGTCAGAAAATGACAGAGCTGTTGATGAACACACTAACAGGTCAGTGAGTATCGGAGCAAGGGATGTAAAAGTAGAGACCGCACACCAGATTCTGCTCCCGTGAAACATGTGATTTTAGATTTGTCTGAAGAAGAGCTGGCTGCTCGAAACGTCACCGCGTTCGTTATATTCTTCTGTCCAGCACCTAGTTTTTAACCTTTTGGATGTGCGTGCTTTTGTGGACTTTCTTATACAGTAAGTAGGAGCAACCAATTTACTTTAAGCTGTGGCTGGAAAACAATGTTACACATGAATGAAAAAGGCTTAGGGACTGTATGGAAATGATTGCAGTGGGCAGGGGTCGTGTCTAGAAGGTGACCCTAGATTTGCTGAAGTCTCACCAGATGGGTAAGTTTAGGCATTAAATGAATTGAATAGTTAAGGTTAGATTGGTATGCGGATGGGTATCGAGAACCGGTTCCGAGTTGGAACCGGTTCCGAATTTCCAAGAACCGTGGAATC
>JAOVVB010233342.1:0-10185 GCA_028570985.1 Heterobranchus longifilis
TTTCACTATCCAGGAGTGAAAGCACATTCAATCCAGACTTTCCCCCAGCAGCACTGTGGAGATAAGTCTGGCTACACAAGACTACTACTATTCAAATTTCAGGAGGCACAATATTTGTGAAAGGCAAAATATGCTAGCAGGCCCTCAGGCCTTCTGCAAGGTTTACTGATCTTGACGCCTGAGGGCCGAAACGTCATCCTAATGAACTGACACTCCCTGAATGTCTTTGGCGATGTGTTTATTGCACTAGTTAATATAAAAAAAAAAAAAAGATTTATTGCGCAGCCCTAATTTCCAATAAGTGAGAACGACAAAGAGTCTCCTGCATGTGTGAAAGGGCAACTCCAGAGTTCATATGAAGAAACGGCTAAAGTGTGAATGATATAATAATGGCTGTTTAAATGTTGTTTTATGTTTTGTATTCATAACAGTGGTGACATTCTACGCCACACTGGGAGAGGAGGCCATTGCATTTGGACTGAACGAGACTGGAGTCACACATCTCGTCACCAGCGTGGAGCTGCTCGAGAATAAACTGAAAGTGAGTTAATCCTTTTTTACAGCTCGCAATCAAAACCGCTCCGTCTGATTTGAAGATAAGCTGTAATCAAGCTGTGGTCACGCAACAGCTCTGCCGTGCAAAGACAAAAGAACTTCATTTTGGTCAAAAATGACTTTTTATCATTTTTGGACGAATATCTGACCTGCTCTGTCATGTAGACAAATATCCTGTGTCTCCTGTGTTGTTTTTTGTTGATATTACTGGGTTTTGTTTGCCTTAACTATGAAAAAATCTGGAGAAACCAACAAGGCAAAAACCCCTAACTTCACTGAAGATTCTCTGGCTTGGTTTCGTTGCGTTTAGAATGTTTACTGTTTTCCTGCACTTAAGTTCGGGTGTTTTTTGTCTGTATTCTCTGTGATACACTGAAACATTCCACACACAATCGTAATACGTTATACAGACTGAATAAAGAGGTTTTGTTTTAATTCAAAACAAATATTAGTTTACCTAATTTGGTCCTAATGATGTGAGTTGGTAGTGCACAATCAAAAGACAATCAAATTAAAGTGGTTTAAAAAAAACCCAATTAATTCACTGATTTATTCTTATTCACATTATATTAAGTGGATACTTTCATGATATATTACTAGATTCTATCTAGGTCCTAATAATATCTATAGCCTACATTAAATTAAGGCATTTTGCCTCGGCATGACCCCTTATTATTTTGGAGACAATTCAGATTTCTGAATAAGGGGTCAAAGGTCAAGTTTGAGCTCAAGAGCTTACAATCATAATTTAGCTGGACACCAAAAATAACTCTAAAGTATTTTTTCTCTGTTCTATACTCTTGAGTGAGTTAAGGTATTTTGCCTTTGCAGGGCACAGCTTGTCCATCTATATAAGTAGCTCCAATAATCATCATCAGATGACACGCAGTAAATACATAATTGCATTAACATCAAAGTTGGTATGGGGAATCCAGAAAAATCTAGGCTAGTGTATTGTCTGCAGACACATGGATGAATGAATGAATGCAGTATTTGTTGCAGTGTATTTAAGTGCTCAGTCTTACTGCACAGCTGCATTTTGAAGCTGTTGTAGCTTTCTATGTTAGGACAGATCAAATTCATTATAAGTTATTTTCAACATATTGTGCTTGTTAAGCTTGCTGTGTTAAGTTTTTAGTACAACAGAATTAGGACTGTGTCAGGAGAGATAAGTGTGTTAAAGGTGAGGAAAGGTTTCACATCGTGTTTAGATTTGATTGAAATCTTTGCATTTGCTCCAGATATCCATACTCAAGATAGAGAAGTTAATTAAAGATTGCAAAGTGTAGTAAAATAATTTGGTAACATTTTACTTAAAGGTCGTGCTTATAATGCATTTTAAGCACATTCATAAGACATTATAATGCATTTACAAGTTTTTATAAAACTCTTTATAAATGTTTATGATCATCCATGACAACTTATAACAAGGTTTATAAAGTATTATACGTGGTGGACATAATGTATTATAAGGTCAGCATTCATAATGTTTTATACCTCCATGACAAAGTGACAAAGACAAATCTGAGATCTGGGTTATACAGCATATACATTAAGTTGTGTGTTTTGGAAAATAAAAAAATGTTGGTCTGACGCTTAACTTGCAGCCAGCAAATACTGCTCATAAGTCCTCGTAATCGTTTTATGGTATTGTACAATGATTGATTTCTTTATTTTCGTGTCATGCACACAAAGTGGCCAACCCTCGTGGGTTTACAAGACAAGTTTACAAGAAACATTTCTGTTGCAGTGTTCAAACAAATCATTTCATTTCATTACAAAATTAATAGTTAATAATATTCTGCCTTCTTTTGTGGCAAATAAAATCTGCTACAAAAAAATACAATGCAATACCATTGCTATAACCTTAAATAGTGCTGTCACATAAAACTCACAAAGTCATGCAATAGCATATTATTGATATTTATATGATATGGTAGTTATAATGTGCAGTGTCACTTTGGCATGATGTTGATCTTATAATACATCATGTCAACCACTTTATAAACCTTGTAATAAGTTGTCATGAATGATTCTAAACATGAGTGTTAAAAAGCCTTATAAATGCATTATAATTTGTTATGAATGACTGTATAATGACATGACCTTCATATAAAGCGTTACCAATAATTTCTATAAATATTATATCATCTCAAACAGCACTTTTAGATTCCCAACTTCTTTTTGTAAGTCTTCCTGTAGTTCCAGTGGATGATGTTTTTTTGTGTTGCTGCTCATTAGAAAGATCATGTCAGCGAATATGGGGCTAGAAATCATTCTTATTTCTAAAAGGATATCATGTGATTTGGCATCCTGTTTTGAAAGCAGCTTTGTCCTCTTTTTCTGTCCAGAATGTGCTTCCACAGATCCCAAAACTCAAGCATGTGATCTACGTGGACCAGAAGAAAGTGAGCACAGAAGGCTACCCAGCAGGACTGCGCACCCACAGCATGCAGGCCGTACAAGAGCTGGGCGCGCTGCCTGAGAATAGTGTGTATTTGTCTGCCGCACCTCGGTTGGTGCTTCTCTGTGATATTCTGGGGGTGAAAAGCCTCACACATACTGTACAGGACAATAACCGTTTGTTTGTCTTGCAGTGTCGAGGGAAATTGTGAAGCCCCAGCCCTCTGATTTGGCCGTGGTGATGTACACCAGTGGCTCCACGGGCAGACCCAAAGGAGTCATGATTGTCCACAGTAACCTGATTGCAGGAATGACGGGCCAGTGTGAACGCATCCCTGGACTCGGGTGAGTTTCAGTATAAGTCACTATACACAATCTAGTATGGTACAGTTTCCACAGCAGGTTTTAGAGATGTTCCGATACCATTTTTCCTTCCTAATACCGATTCCGAAACCTGAACTTGGCCACACCGAGTACCGATCTGATACCAGTGTGTTGAATATAAATATGATTTTTTTTAACAGCTGTATACTACTGAAGCCTGTATGAATGTGATTGTTGTTTTGCCTGGCTCAGGTTAAACTCTTTATAAAACATGAACAAATACATACAGAGAATGAATGCCATACAGTAGGACTTCCTTTTATTATTTAGTGTGACAGTCAGTCATAACAGAAAAAGAACATAAATAAACTACTTGAAAGTAGTTTTTCATGGCTACATGGTATCTGATCAGTGCATAGACTCGCATACTCGCCGATATCAGCATTTTAGGCAGTATTGGAGGCATTTCCGATACTGGTATCAGAGCAACTCTAGCAGATTTTCTTTTATCATTCTCCAGCCAGGGTTCAAATGACCCAACTCTTATTGAATAGCAAATGTCTCCAGTGTTCCTTTGTCTATTCCAACTAAAACAAGGTTGGCTTAGACAATAAGATAACTGCAGAATGTTCCATATAGATTTGTGCTGGGACAGACTTCCAGGAGCAGAATAACAGACTTAAAAGGTAAATAGTCCAACTGATATGACTGCAGGTTGTTAGGACAGGTGAGGAGGGGAGAGAGAGGGAGGGAGGGGTTTTATTTTGTGTGGTGTGTAAAATATTCTAAATAAATAACAAAATGTTCGAAGTAAACAATGCTGAAATTTAGAAGTTTAGACTTATTTTTACAACTAAAATTACATTTTGTTATTACAGAGAGAATAAAGTAGTCTACCGATTTATTATTTATTATCCTTATTCTTATTCTTATTATTTCTTTTACCGAAAAAGGGTACTGGTACCGAATTCCAGATATTGGTTCAAATGAGAACAGTACCCAATCCTAGTAGTTACCCCGACACTGACGGAGATGGATGGTGCGTTTTTGAAACCGTGCTATCTATATTCACAAACTGAACCAAGGAACCACACTCAAAGATGCTTTGTTTGATAAACGGAAAGAGAAACAGGAAACGCGTAGTAGCTGCTTGTGCTAACCTTTACTTTCTCTCCCTGTGTTGTCGCAGGCCCAGTGATACTTACATAGCCTATCTGCCCCTGGCTCACGTTCTGGAAATGACAGCCGAAATCTCCTGTGTCACATACGGCTGTCGGATCGGCTACTCATCCCCCCAGACACTGTCCGACCAGGTAATACTATATACTATATTTCTTTATACAATACCTGGGTGTGGTTACTAATACTTGGCTACTATTAGCTTAATCATTGTTGCTGTCTAATGTAATCAGTGCCCTCTGTGTTTTTTTTTCTCTTCCCTTTAGTCCACTAAGATAAAGAAAGGAAGTAAAGGAGACTGCTCTGTGCTCAGACCCACCCTGATGGCAGCTGTGCCCGTAAGAATCTTTGATTTATATTTTTCCTCTGTCCATCACTCCCTACTTTGTTCTCCCTCTCTCAGTTTTACACACATTCTTTTTTTAACCTGTTCATCATCAAATGTATACAGGGTTGGGTCCGATTACTTTGAAATGTAGTCAGTTACTGAATACAAATTACATGGCAATTTTTGTAATTAGTTACGTTAAAAAAAACAACCCAAAAAACATAATCTAATCTAATTTTATCTTTAAACATCTCAAAACATTTTCAAATGCATTTTGCATATTCAGCATGTACAGTTGGTCATATCAAATGACCTGTACAAAAACAGCAGTGACACAAACTACAGGTGTACTGTGTGTATTCTACAACATGTGGGTTTTAAGTTTTTGTTGCTGCTGTATTTAAATAAAACAAATATTAAAGTCACTATTAAGAAAACCTGAGGAGTAGAACATATACAGTAGAACATATTTGACATTTAGAATTAGTCAAATAAAATGATCATACTGACATAATTCATTAAAATTGCCCTATTTTAAAGACGTAATCAAAAATGTAATCAAGTAATCCTTGACAATGTAGCTATAATCTAATTGCAATTTCTTTTCAAATGTAATCTGGGCTAATTATAGTTACTTACTTTTTGCAATCTGATTACGTAATTACGTACTACCCAATCCTGAATGTATAAATGAATCATTTTTTCCTCCTCCTTAAAAGGAAATTATGGATCGCATCAAAAAGAATGTGATGAGCAAAGTGCAGGAAATGAGTTTCATTCAGAAGACGCTGTTTACACTGGGCTACAAATATAAACTGGAGCAGATCAAGAGGGGCTATGACGCACCAGTCTGCAATGCGTAAGAAACCACCATGTCTCCTTCACTGCCCTTCAGCAATGCGGTTGTGTTGCGCAACTTTAAAGTCAAACACCCATCCATGTGTCTTTGCAGCCTGCTGTTCCGGAAAGTGAAGAGACTGCTGGGAGGACGTGTGAGGATGATGTTGTGCGGAGGAGCCCCCCTGTCCCCGGCCACGCAGAGATTCATGAACGTATGTTTCTGTTGTCCAGTGGGTCAGGGCTACGGCCTCACTGAAACCTGCGGAGCGGGCTCCATCACAGAGGGTAAGATGAGCTTCAAAGGCCGGCCGATTAGTCTAATTCTATTTGCAATTGCCATTTTGGCCTCCAACGATTATGAAAACAAGATAATCGAGATCATGTGATTATTGTGCCGCGTTCCGTTTCACAATGATGCTCTCGTTTTTGTCTTGTGTTATAAATCCAGCACACCCCTTTTCTCATTCCCTGTACGTAGCAATGACTGTGAAAAGTAATGCACTGTAATTCGTACATATACCACATAATTGTGAGACATGTGGCCCAGGTTTAAAAGACACAAAGACACGCTCACAGGACTTTCACCCAGGAGACCAGAGTTCGAGTCTGTGTGTATCACGTCACATATTTTTAAAACGGAACACGGAAGTAGGAATTTTAATGCCAGTACCCGTTGTATTTTACTAACCACACCAAGTCGTTTTGTTGCCTAAACTTAACTAAGTATATTTGTAGGCTAAACCTACCGAATTAGTCCCGCTTCACAACATTAATTGTGACGTCAATGACGTGGCTATCACGCGACCAGGAAATGTATTGAAACCCGAAGTAGGAAGTAGGAATTTTAATGCGATTTTATTGCAATCCCAGTGATTTTTTACTAACCATACCAAGTCCATACCATACCGAGCTCTGTTCATTCTATTCTCATGTTCTGCAACAAAAATAAAGTTCGGGACTGTGTTGCTGAAGTCGGTGAGAGAGGATATATATTATAGCATGGTTAATTAACGTTAGCCTACTTTAATCATGTGCTGAAATCCCACAGTTTACACATCTGCATAGGGCTACATATATTTCAATGCTTTAGTTATGGATTTTGTCCGGTCTGAATCTGCATAGAGAGGCTGTTTACATGCAGCGGGGAGAAAGAATCCGACTCTTTGTGAACAGACACGCTGGCGTCATGTCTTCGGAGATGGGTCATCATATTGGAAGTATTGCCGTTAGCACAGTACTTACACAATCGCTGTTTTATCCAACACTTTTTCCGTCATTGTCACAAGTAACGGCAAATCCATAATAGGCTACACTGCTCCCATACAGCAGCAGACCAACACTGGCTGACAGCTGCTGCACCTCTCCTCTGTGCTCAAGGCTTTTTTTTTACCCCCGACAACTTTATTTGAAGTTTTTAGGGATAAAATGAACCGAACAATACTGACATGCCTCAAACCGAGACTAGAGAACCAAACGTTCGGATTTTGTACATTAACCATTCTATCCCTAATATTTATATATTATATATTTTATTTATTTAGTTCATTTTTCTTCAGTTGAATTATATTTCAAGTTCAAGAAAATCAAGTTTAGAGAGTGTAAATACGAGAATGTATGACTATGTTATTAATATATTGTGTCTTATTATACAGTTGTGGACATCAGCACTGGTCGTGTGGGAGCGCCTGTTATTTGCTGTGAGATCATACTCCGGGACTGGGTGGAAGGTATGGTTGAAAAACCTGTTAGTCCAGGCTGTACTTACTTTACAGAATGAGAAGTATTTTTTAATTACAGGGTAATATAATTATATTTAATCTCAGGTGGCTACACCAGCAAAGACAAACCACACCCAAGAGGGGAGATCCTGATTGGCGGCCCTAATATAACCATGGGTTACTACAGGAATGAAAGCAACGATCAGGACTTTTTCGTGGATGAAAAAGGTCAGAGATGGTTCTGCACCGGAGATGTAGGAGAGGTTTACCCAGATGGCTGTCTACAAATCGTGGGTGTGTATATTTGTTCTCTAACAATTTACTCAGGCCCATGGCTGTCATTTGATAGCGTTTGTAAAAGGCATACAAACTTAATTTCATAGCACTGATCTGCAGTCAGTGGCATTGTAACTTCAGACAGGCAAACTGTGAACAGTTTTTTTTTTTTTTCTGTTCTCATTTAGACCGCAAGAAAGACTTGGTGAAACTGCAGGCCGGGGAGTACGTGTCCCTTGGTAAAGTGGAGTCTGCTCTGAAAAACTGCTCTATCATTGACAACATCTGTGCTTACGCAAACAGGTGAGTACATTGCCTTAATTTATTTAGGAAAAGTTAAAGTTACAGGAAATGCCTTTCTTCCATATCCATAAGCAGGAATACATGCGATGTACTCCGCAAAGCATTTAAAGTTACTGAAACATACAATATCAACTAAAAGTCACTGTTGATCTTTCACACGAACGTCCAGTTGCCAGGGATACCTACAGTTTAGGAATTATGTCAGATCCTTCCTCCCACTTTTTTGCCACATGTTAAACCAGACGAGGTTGTGTCTTAGGTCAAACAATCACATTTCTGCCTTTCAAAATCTCAAAATACCTTCTACAGATTAGCTTAGCTAGAGGAATTGGGTGTAAACATATCAATTGACCTATGGAAAGACAGCCCGAGACATATACTGTATGTTGTTCACAGATTACATTATTCCAAAGGTAAACTTCATACATTCTTTTCAGATATCTCAGCTGTGATAAATGTCAGTCAGCTGAAGCCACTCTTTCACAACAACGTTTACCAATAGATCGTTTTGGTGCAATATCACCCAGCTCTGATTTCTAAGAGCTGATGGCAAGGCAGCATACATCACTTATGAAGCTACAAGTTCTTCACATTTTACTTTCCTGTACCTTCAAGTACTGTACAATACTGTACTGTACATGTGTGCTTTTGTAAACAACATGCTTCTTTAATGTATTAATGTTGAACAAATAACTATACAAAAAGTATTTGTTCAACATTAATACATTCATGTTGAACAAATAACTATACAAAAAGTATTTGTTCACTTTGACAAATATTTGTCTCTCTCCATTAGTATATGCAAATCCACTGCAGTACTTGGAGATCATGCGCCCCCCATTAGAGCTTGCAAATATGAATGAAATTACATATGATAATCATAATTTTTCATTATCCGAATTTCACTATATTTGCTCACATACCATATTAAGAAGTGCCAAAATGCAATATAACTTAAATATTCATTACATATGGCAGGTGTAAAAGTAAAAAATACATCTATTTGTAATTCACGTAGAACTATGATCATACTATTTATTTATATTGTGAATCCATATATAACGTACAGAAAAAAAGAGGTTTAAATTTAATATTTCTTAATTTTAAGCTAATAAAGTTTGGAGCAACATGATTTAAAGTTAAACCAAGATTTAATCAAGTTTAAAAATGAAACCTTGCTGGTGCAACCTAGAGGTTTAACTTTTAAAATGGTGACCTTTTTTTTTTTTTTAGATGGCTTGAGCAAAAATAATCAATTTAAGGGACGTTATGATGCTGCTGAATTTTTCTCAAGATAGCTAGGAAACTGTTACATTGCTCAACAGGAAGATTGGACCAACTGTCAAACATGGCAGTGAAATAAATGCAGCTGTACCACCAATGCTAATTGACATTTTAGCTAGTTAGCAAACAATGTAATGTTTTGTTATGGAATACAGGCTAATTTACATTTTAACTATCTAGCAAACAATGTAATATACAGGATAAAACAAACAAACAAACAAACAAACAAACAATGTAATGTTTTCTTAAGGAATACAGAGCAGTCAAAAATGATTTGTTTGCTCCCCCTCTTTTGCTAAACTCTGATTAGAACTAATCTTAGATTCAATTCATCCTTATTGGTGCAATCTACATATGCTACATTCACAAATTGAAAATCGAAAGTCTAATCGAATCGTGGATTTGAAGAATCGTGACACCCCTACTCTTCATACACAATTTACTGTAACTGCTTTCAACGCCGGCACTTCAAATGACATCTTTCAGTTCATACACCTGAACAGTCTCTGAATTCTTTCAGGACTTACCACCTCGGCTTCGACTGACATTTCAACTCCTGCAGCTGCTTGAACTACAACTCCTTTGAGCACTTTTACTCCAATTGATATTTACCTTTAGGCGGCACTTAGAATTAAATTAACACTTCAACTTCATTCAGTGCTTACACTTCAAAATCCAGCTTCTTTCAGCACCTCATTTCCAACCATTTCAACTTTTCAGTTTTGTATTTTGAGTGCCACTTCAACTACGACTTCAGCTGATTACTACTTTGAATGTTTCAACTGCACATTTTCAGCAGCGAGCATGCGTGCATTTTTCTCTGTAGCGTTTTATCAACCGTGTTTCTATTGTTCATCTTTTCAGTGAGCAGAACTACGTGATCAGCTTTGTGGTTCCCAACCAGAAAAGGATGACAGAACTGGCCAAACAGAGAGGCATAGTGGGGGCATGGGAAGATATCTGCACTCACCCCGA
>JAOVVB010233343.1:0-10184 GCA_028570985.1 Heterobranchus longifilis
TTATCTATATTCTGATGGTTTCTACAGAGAGGTTTGTTCATATTTCATTCATAGTCTGATTTGTATATTTTATTCCTAAAAAATGTTTTTTTTTCCCATGGCTATTGACAGTGATAAAAAAATTTAAAAAAAAAGATATACCAAAATTCCCTCTGTAAAAACCTTTGACTCTAATATGTCAACAAAATTAAACAATTTTGAACCTGATTTCTGTTCTGGTAATGTATGCAAATTAGCACATATTTAAGATAATACCTCATTTACATATTTAAACATACATTTCAGAAAAGTTCTGATTTAACCCAAACTGCAATCTTTTTCTGAACCTAACCA
Source organism: Heterobranchus longifilis (assembly GCA_028570985.1). NCBI lineage: Eukaryota > Metazoa > Chordata > Actinopteri > Siluriformes > Clariidae > Heterobranchus > Heterobranchus longifilis. The sequence goes on from JAOVVB010233343.1 coordinate 334, forward strand.
AGTAGTTTTGGTGCCTAAAACTAACAAACTGCGACCGTTTCACAACGTTAACTACGTGTTTAAAACTGCGACTGTTTAGGTACAGTGGATCTCCTGCCACCGGTAGGGGCGCTAAATTAGGAAACACAATTATTAGAGTTTAGGAAAAATCAATCTATGTGGTCGTATTGTTTGGAGGATTTGTTGAAATTCCAAGGTGGTTAAAATAAATATAAATTGTAATTCTCAATAAATTGTGTGGTTTTTATTTTTTTGCCTCTGGCAAACAGCAGAGAAGGTTATCTGCAGAATCCTTACATGTCAATGGGAATAAACTGATCTGTAGTTTTTGCCTGGACCCACTATATGAATCTGTTTAAGAGTGGCTCTGCTTTTTATTTCAGACCTGTGTGCTGGTGTGTGTTTACCAAGTGTTGCAGCAGCAGCTTATTTTCATACATTTTGGACCACAGTGACAGTGGCTGTCTTAATTTGTCAATGGTTTGCTGGCTCTATGATTTGGAAGGTAATTAAGCAGCGCATCTTCCAATGAGGCTGTTTGATGATTGTAGTAGCCGAGAACGCACAATTGTGCAGTACAGTAGAGTAATTTTAAATATAGCGGGAGACTGCAGGAGTAATGGAAGTTGCATTCGAATTTTTTCCCCCTGAAGAAAGCTCCTTTTTTTTCTCCTGAAAAGGCTTCACAAAAACAAAAAAAAGGACCTTACTGCGTATTATAATAAATATTTTGGAATCCCAACATGAAGCAATATGAGTCTTATTGATCTCTGTCTCTGTGTTTTGTCTCTGAGCTCAGAGTAGAGACGGCTCCGCCTGTAATGTCCCGGAGACAGCCATGAATCTTCCGAGAGAGGCAGACCCAGAGAGCACTACCACACATTAAGGGAATGAATATTGATTTAAAAACAAATTTGACATGGTTTTTAAATCGACTTGAAAAATGCATTGCTTAAAAGAGTCAGGGGTTTGTAGTCTGCCAATGGAGCGGAGAAAAGTTCGCTCTTGTTTTATGGTTTAATAAGATTCCATTAATGGCTTCTTCCACCTTGAGAAAAAGCCCTCTGTAATTGTCTGTGTCACTGTGTGTGTGTGCAAATGTGCTGGTATGTTCATGTGCATTAGTCTCTCGTAGTCAGACTTATCTCCTCAGTGCTGCTGGAGGAAGGTCTGGATTCAGTGTGTTTCACTCCTGGATAGTGAAAAAAACTCTCTGCTCTGTTTGCATTTCTTTTTCTAGGGATGTGTATGAATATTTTTTGTCATTGACAGAAAAATCTGATCGACTGTAACTTGCCGTGTGCATATTAATTAGCTATTGCCTAATCTTCTTTTTGATCTTACATGCATAACGTCGTTGTCTAGCTGGCTTTAGCCATCGTACAGGTACGCTATATCGCTACATTGCAAAATGTCAAGGCAGCTAAGTGTACGAAGTTTCTTTAATTTACAATTTTCAACCGGCTCTGTGTCACTGCAGCAGCCGACACGCAGATGAACGGCGCCCGCCTCCCTCCATGCCACCAGCGCCCGCAGCTTCTCGCTCGTCCACCAGCAAAAAAGTTTAAAGTTTCACTTTTAAAAGTCCAATAATTGTTATGGCCTCTGCTGTCACTGCAGGAAAAAAATCATTCATAATAGGGCTGCACGATGAGGAAAATATGCAATAAGGTTGTTCGATAACGATATTACTCGTGATAAATAATCAGTCATATCAGTTCTGCCTTTCGGCTGCTTTCAGTATTCTGCTGAAATACAACAAATTGCTTGTTGAATTTAAAAAAAACTGAAAATAAGTTATTTCTGACATTTTATTGAACAAATTGAACTGAACACAAAAGGCAGCATTTAAAAAAAAAAAAAAAGAACCGATACTCTCTTTCAACTAACTAAAAAATCCCTGAGTGTCTTTCACGATGTGTTTATTGTGCAAGTTGATATTGCAATGATAATAAAAAATATATATATTGTGCAGCCCTAATTAATAAGCTTATTCTGTATATTAATTATTAAAAAATTAAAATGAATGAATGGAAATTAAATGCTATTAAATAGGGGTGTAAAATATTGCGATAATATGTTTTGTGAAACTGTATTGATTCTTGTATGCATATGGTGGTGTGTCCTAAAAATAGATTAAAAAAAAAAAGAAAAGATATTGCCTTGCTCTGTATCATGATACATATTGTATCTCCAGATTCTTGCCAATACACGGCCCTTATTATCATAAAAACAGAATGTTGGCGAATGAAGGGTAATAATAGATTATGACATAATTTTTTGACGAGAAAGTCTAATGCGACCTCTGATATGCAGATTTCACCTTCACATTTCACTTTGAGAAGTAGTTTAAAGTGTTGTTTGAAACTAAGCAGGATCCCTTATCCCTCAGAGGGCGGCCAAAATAAGACACCAGGCAATCTCGTCAGAGTGCTCCGTTGGCATGGTCTGAGCTTCTGGGGCCAGGTCTGCCTGCTCAGTGGGCCGGTGGAGGGAAACTGCCTCTGGCCGCCTGCCCAGCCTTCAGCTCGACAGAGACGGATCGTGTGGACGCCAGTGTTTTCTTTTCCTAATTGCTGCACATCAACACGTCAATCCCACAGACTAATATTTCATACCAGAGCAAAAAGATTGTTGCTTTGGCAAATACGAGAATGTTTGGTCCATAAACATTCAATCATGAGACTCTCGGACGATGTGCTGATTTCAATCATGTTTGATCTGACTGACGTATGTGTGCTGTTGTGTTGAATCTCAAACACCCTGGGTAGTCACAGAAAGGACGCAACAGCCGAGTTTAATTGATTCATAACCTTAATCACATGATAAATACAAACAATGACTTGCATATTGTGAGCAGAGCCTACTGATCAGCTCACAAATAGCAGGGGTCCTGCAGGGATCCTGCAGGAGACCGGCAGTCTGCAGTGCTGCGAATACTCTCCAGTTTGTTTTTCAGAAATGTTCAGGCCACACTCAGCCTGTTTTTCAGGTGTTTTCTTTTTTTTTTACCTCTGTCATTTTCTTTTCTCAGTGCAGAATAATTACTTTGTTGTCAAAATGTGTTGCATTCAGTGACTGAAAATCACAGATAAGTGTAGGGTGTCCCCAGCTCTGTTCCGTGACAGATACCAAAGCATTCTTTCACAGATAGATTTTGTCTTTTGTTGTAATTATGCTCATACTAGACCAATAAAAACAACAATTGATGCAGATAAGCTTTGCTTTATCTCACTGCAAACTAAGGTTGTCACGATACCATCATTTTAAACTTTGATACAATGCTAGTATAAAAAACAATACTCTTTCAGTGCCACAGCAAAAGAAAAAAAAGTCCTTGGCACACAAAAAAAAAAAAAAATATATATATTCTCTTTTTTTATTAACAACCTGCAAGAGTGCTGGTACAGAAAAGTCACAAGGGGTGTAGTCTGGCTGGGTACGTAAGCAGTGTCGACATAAAGCCTTATGCTTCCGCCGGAAGGAGACCCTGTCCAGAGGAAGTCCCTCCTTCCTTCCATGTGGTTCTCAAAGTCCCGTCACTGCAGTCGGGGCGTAGCTCCGCCCAAGACGATTGTGATTGGTTTAAAGAAATACAAACAGGCCAGGGAGTTGTTTCCACTGTACCAGAGTGAAAGACATTCAATCCAGACCTCCCAGTGCGGCCACAGTGCTGTGGAGACAGGTCTGGCTACAAGAGACTAACAGCAGGTAAACACACAGCAGGTAAACACAGTGTGCATCAGAGTTCGGAAGATGTAGCTTACAGAGCTAACGATGTTGATGCTGAATTGGTTAGTAATTAGTAACTTCATGTTAATGGGTGTGTCAGGTGAATGTGTGTATGTGCTCAGGAATGTATTGGTATTGCACGGTATGGCCGTTGTAAAAATGAGAGAGAGAAAGAACGGGAGAGAGATGTAAGAGAGCAACGGTTTATTAGGCGTCAGATTTAATAATTAATTTATTAATATCAAAATATGTAATCATAACCCATAATCCAAAATCATGAACCAGAAACACATCGATTGATATTAACGGTAAAGGAAGTTGAGGAGCTATCCTTTTGGCTATCAGAAACAATTAGTTTTATTGCGGGGCACCACCTCAAAGCCGGTATAATAATTAAATCTGCTAACCCAATTAATTTATATCAGTCTAATATCACAAAGGTGTAAATCCTGCATATCCAGTTATCAAACCACTCTGAAGACAGATGAACCACAAACAAATGACTGGAGAGTAATATATGAATATTTATTTGTATACAAATATTGATTAAATAATGGTAATATGATAAACAGGTCTTTAAGTTTGGCGTTTGAAGAAGATGAGTTGCAACCATTTAATTTAGATGAATGCTCTATTAAGAGAGCTTATGAGGAATTTAATGGCGGAAAAGATTAAAGTTATTTACTGAAATTATGGTTATGCTTTATGAGAATTAATATTCAATGACAGACCTCAGCCCATATCATATATTGCGCCTTACTGTACAGCAGGTCTCTGTTGGGTTCATGTTGGCTTCAGCTTATCGTGTAGTCTCCAGAGATTGACTCAGAGCTGCAGGCGGAGAAGCGATGTGACAGGGCTGGCAGACGAAAACCAAAGGACCGGTTCTGGTTGTGGCGGCCTGGGCGGCTGCCGCTGTATTCAAAGTTTCGGCACTGATGCGGTTCTTCCAGGTCTCAGAACGGGATGAGTTCAAAAGCCATTGAGGTCCGATATTGTACAATAACTCAAAGAATAACTTACGGTCTCCAGTTATTTCTCGAAGTCATTAAAAATACAAGAGTTGCACAGAAGTGATTTGGCGTATCACTGACTTAATAAAACTTCAAAAGTTACATCACGTGTCTATAAAAATATGCGGCAAAATTAAAACACACGAAGTTTGGAGGAAACGCAAAACTTTGAGGCAGACGGCAAATCTTTGTTTCGCAGGCAGATTGAGGTTCTGAGCAGAACACAGGCCGCAGGACGGCAATCCCGCTCGCCTGAGAGTTGGGGCGATAGCTCAGACGCCGCCAGATTTCAAAACTCAACTCAACTGAAACCAACTGAGGAAAACTCTAATTTCCTTTGTTTTAGTGAAGAGTGGGCGTTGACAAAACATATCAGATTTCACTTCAAGCCCGGGAAAAGTTTAGTGATAGATTTTGTTTCGGAAATCTTATAGATTAAATGTATACGGTCGAAATTCATAATTCTCTTTCATCAGTATTATCAAAGGAATATCAAAATCATAATATTTATGAGAATACACTTTTGATAAGGTAATTACAATTTCTAAATTACAAAGAAGTTATCGTTTGTGTTTAAACAATTCATGGCAGCTTTGTACAGGCAGGGGGCAGTATCGCTCCATGGCAAGATTCACATTTAAAATCACAATTTCATATCTCAGTCAAAATGTATCGTACAGTAATCAGAATTGGATTGTTTTCTATGGCAGCGTATGAAACAAAAGGATAACATACAGTTTACAACACAAACTTTCACCTAGATATGAAAAATACACGATAGTCTATTCTTTGGTCCAGTCTGTCAGTGTGATACAACTGGGGTTTGTTTTACGATGGTCTCTGGAATGTGTCTTCCCTGTCATGATCAAACAGAGAGAGAGAGACGTGTCTTTCCTGGTTAATTTCATTGTTGTCATGTTGTTTCATTTTCGGGGTTGAAGATACGGTGAAACCTTTTAAAATGTCAGTAATTAATCCATGGAGTTTCTTAGGTTCAAAAAGGTCTTGTGTGTCCGGCCAGAGTGTCTCAGGAAGTGAACAGACAAAAATGGCGAGGGAATCTGTTTATCCTCCTGTTATAAGAATTAAAGTTGACTCCTTGTGTTTTTAATTAAATATTATAATTTAATCCATACGTTCCGGCTACAACACAACACATCTGTATACATGTACAAACAAACTCCAGTTAACAAATCAGTAGCATGCACAGATCCATATACACCAAAACATACACACCAACATATTACTGTATACAGGCCTTGATTGATTGATTGATTGATTGATTGATTGATTGACTGATTAATTAGCAGTGTTTAATACTGAATCACAAACATGGGGTGAGATGTTTTCTTTTTCTTCTGTCTCATTTCAGACACAAAGACCCGGTGGTCAGTCAAGGTAAATATATATTTATCCTCATCTTCATCATGAAAGTACCATACATCATCATCATTGTCATCATCATTACATGATCATGTGTAACAGCCAATAGGAAGCCAGACATCTGAGACATTGAAAAATATTTCAGCATGCTTTCTTTTGTTTGGATTTCTGACGTTTTTTAATGTTAGTCTCTCCTGTAGTGACTCTGAGAGGTTGTTGTTGTTGTTGTTGTTGTTGTTTTTGTTTTTGTTGTTGTTGTTTGTGTTTGATTGTGTTGTTGTTGAGTGACGATGTCTTTGTCTCAAACCAGCCAAAATGTCGACACGAGAGAAAAACAGCCAAGCCGGTAAGTCCTGATGAGTCATCAGAGCGAGCTAGCAGGCTAACAACAGGCTAACATGCTAAAAGCAGCTGAATGAGCGCTTCCTGTTTCTGCTCTGGACCAATCACATCTCTCTCTCTCTCTGCTTTACATCGTCAGCCTCGCTCACCCGCCTGCTCTCTCTCCTTCAGACTGATCAGGTGATGTCACACCTGTCTGTGGCTCTGCCCCCCCCCCCCTGCTGTCGTATACCTCCATATAAGGTTGAACAGGTGGAACCCGAATTTTATTAACCTGCCAAATGTCATTGCCATGCCAACATTTTTAGAGGACCAATGAGTGATACAGAAGCCCCACCGACCACCTAAATGTAGAGCATCCAATTGGACGGTGCTGTCACTCTCGCATTGATTGACAGGTCATTTAACACGAGTGAGTCTATGGAGGTAAACAACACAGCAGGTGTTTCTGTATGATGTGCTTCACCTGCACGGCATCAACGCTTCCTCACTTGTCCCTCACCTGTCCTTCACCTGCTTCACCTGTCCTTCACCTGTCCTTCACCTTTCCCTGACCTGTCCTTCACCTGTCCTTTGCCTGTTCTTCACCTGTCCTTCACCTTTCCCTAACCTGTCCTTCACCTGTCCTTCACCTGCTTCACCTGTCCTTCACCTGTCTCTCACCTGCTTCACCTGTTTCTCACCTGCTTCACCTGTCCGCCTGTCCCTCACCTGCCCTTCACCTGTGTGTCTGATTGATGTTTGATGTGCTCCATGTTTTGTTTAAATTAATCAGCAGAATCTTCAAAAGTCTCGGTTTGTTTCCGATGATCAGAAGTTGTTTGATGATCTGCAGACAGTTTAAAACAGACTGAGACTTTTAATGTTGCCTGTAATAGATTTATTTAATCTGATTGGACATAGTTCACCTATAAGAGAGATGATGAGACCTGATTAGAGCTGGATAGAGCTGCAACAATTAGTCGACTAATCGATTAGTCGATCGCCAGAAAAATAATCGGCAACTATTTTGATAATCGATTAATCGTTAAAGTAATTTTTCATGCAAAAATGGCAGAAAGTGCTGTTTCCAGCTGCTCAAATATGGAACATTCCTGCTTTTCTCTGTTTTATATCATATTAAACTAAATATCTTTGGATTCTGGACTGACAAACACCTTGGACTTTGAGAACTGGGATGAACATTTTTCACTATTTTCTGATATTTTATAGACCAATTGACTAATCAATTAATCAAGCATCAAGCAATTAATCGGCAGATTAATCGATAATGAAAATAATCGTTAGTTGCAGCTCTAGAGCTGGACTAATAAATCATAGTGTGATTTAATCTCCTGACCACAATGACCACAAAGAAATGCAACATGACCACAGAGAGACAAAACGTGATGTCATTGTTTATAGTTATTTTGTATCTCTTTCAGTCTGTGGATCATAGAATAATCTGTCGATGCTATCAGCTAATATTTCATTATCAGTCTTTAGCCTCGTATATCTATATCTGCCACAGAAGTCAGGTATCAGTTTGGCAGTAAATTTAATCAAACCTGAATGCAGAAGAGACGTTTGTAAATCAGCAGCATTATTTTTTTTTCTTAGATTTTTTTCCCACATTGAATCCATGTTTTCGTCTTTTTGTGTTTCAGAGGGGAATCACATTAAGATGTTCATGCGTGGTCGACCGATCACCATGTTCATCCCTACAGATGTAGAGAACTACGAGGACGTTCGGACAGAACTTCCTTCAGAAAGACTGAAGCTGGAATGGGTGTATCCTTCACACAGTTACATAAAAACAGCTAAACATAATAACAGCAATTATATCAACAGATGCAGAGAGCGGAGTGTCATCTGCATATAACAATAAATCATTGTGGTTACAGATGATGACACTCAATATAAAGGTATTCCGGGTATTTCCCAGGGGGTGCTTCCTTGACTTCCTGCAGGTATGGTTACCGTGGCAGAGACTGCAGAGCCAACGTTTACCTCCTTCCAACTGGAGAAATCGTTTACTTCGTCGCCTCCGTCGTCGCTCTGTTTAACTACGAAGAACGAACTCAGAGACATTACCTCGGACACACCGACTGTGTCAAGTGGTGAGAAAACACTTATGAATATGAATCATGTGCTGCACTCCTATTGGCTGGTCTGTGACATGGCCTAATACTAGGGATGCATCGATACCACTTTTTGTGAGACCAAGTACAAGTACTTACATTTTGGTACTTGTTGATACCGAGCACCGATATGAGTACTCAGGGTTTTTTCTAAAACGGAACTGGTGCCTAAACTGTGCCTGAAATAATTCTTTAAAAAGATATATGGCTACATTGTATCAAGTGCGATGTAGGCATAACTGTGTAACTGACGTATGTATTTAACTAAGTATCCTGTATCATAAATACATGTCTGGCATTTGTAACAAATCAAACTGCTTGAAATCGGTTGAAAATTCAGTGGGAAATGATGATTTTAATTGTGGATAGTCCTCTTGCCTCGACAGACATGCTTGCATTAGGAGCCGCGGCTCCCCTGTACCAAGATGGCGGCCGCGCTGACGTATCGCTCCAGTGAACAGCAGCGGCCAGTGTGGTATCTACGGGTATATATGTATGGGTCTGTGGTTTGTGACACCATCTCTCTGTCTCTCTCCGTCAGTCTGGCCATCCATCCTGATAAGATCCGGATCGCTACAGGACAGATTGCAGGAGTGGACAAAGATGGACGGGTGAGGACAAACACCATTTATATCTACAAAAAAATGACACTTAAACTAAATCAAATTATTGTCAACAATCAATAAAAACTCTCTTTGTCGGTGTGTTCAGGCGCTGCAGCCTCATGTTCGTATCTGGGACAGCGTCAGTCTGTCCACTCTGCAGGTCGTCGGTTTGGGAACATTCGAGCGAGGCGTCGGCTCTCTGGCTTTCTCCAAAGCGGTGAGTATCACCCAGGTGCAAGGGTGTAGGTTTCGTTTCAACATTGGGAGACACGCATATGGAATGAGGGTTTGTATGGAAGCGCATTGCATTCACAAAAGGAAATGCAAGTAATTACAAGAAGATCTCAATGGACCACACTGCTCAGATCTTTGCTGTTCTGTACATCACAAAAGTTAATATTTCAGACTTTAAATGTATCTGTCTCTGTGTCAGGACTCTGGTCAGCACCTGAGCGTTATTGACGACTGTAACGATCACATGCTGACAGTTTGGGATTGGCAGAAGAAGTCAAAGATCGCTGAGATCAAGGTGAACCCTCTCACTCTTGTTACTGCACACAAAACAATATGTTATATTATATTATTACATGGCCTTGTTGAATACTGCATTCTGATTGGTCAATCACCACATTCCGAGGTCTGTTATTTCCAGACAG
>JAOVVB010233344.1:0-10184 GCA_028570985.1 Heterobranchus longifilis
TCTCAGCATCTCTGCACCGTCATTATAGCTGAGGAATGACTGTAATGGCACTGTAGTGGCACTTTCTCCCTATAGCCTAGTATAGTTCTGACATCACAACCAGAAGTCCAAATGGCTTGTTTAAAGGGACAGTTTCTGAATACGGGCTGTGTGCATTTCTCTGTGCATTTGAGCGTTTTGATACTTTCGCAGTATTTACAGATGAAGCCATCTAAAATGTCCCCTCCCAACCTGTTCCCAGCTCACCTCCAGCCGCTGGGCGTCTCCCCTCCTCCTCCTGTTTTCTGACAGGTTGTGTCTAGATTCAACTGTAAACATGGCCATTCATTCATTTGCAGGGTGTCACCATCATGTGGTGCTTCCTTCACAAAAAAAATGAGAAATGGTGTAAAAGATCCAGATTCTCTACCAGTCTGTCAGACACCTCAGAGGCTGCTAGGTCGCTGTATATCATGTAGCTTGTAGGCAATATGACAGTCTTTGGCAACACTTGTGACAAATCTACTCTTTTTTCATCCAAGACATACAATTAACCTCATGACTTACTGATAACATGCTGCTAAATTGGTCCTAAGCAGAACTCATTTGGCTGAAACTATTTGTCCCCGAAGCCAGAGGTAGCATCCGTGACATGAGAGGAAAGTAGGGTAAAGTTTAGAACATGAAATCTAAAATAGGAGGACATTTTCTATTCGCCCCCTTAATTAGCTCATGCCCACATATCCACCCTCACCTAAAACTTTCTAAATCTGTGGATTGGCCTCATTAGAGGAGTAGAGCAATGCAGTCTGGGATGTGTGATCAATGGCCCAAACTGCGAGTAGACCCATGCTGATCACTTGCTAAATCCCACTTCTGATAGGAGTTGTTGTTCGGCACCAGCAGAGCTAACTCAGTTGATTAAATATGCACCTCCCTACCCTCCTTTTTTCCTCCCATCTCTGCAGGCCTGAGTGATTGCCTGGGAAGGGAAGGGACGGAGGGCTTGCGGAGGGAGAGGGAGAGAGACTGATGGAGGAATGAATGGAGGGCAGAAAAGAGGAAAGATCAATTGTGGATTTAGCTGAGAGCACAACCTTGGCAAGTGCATGCAACCCACAGCAGATAATATGATTATCTTGGGAGAAAAAAAACAAAACAAAACAAAGAACCCCACCTCGCTGTATTATACAAAGCAAGATGTAAGAGGAGTCATGTCTGCCATGCAGGCTTTAATTCAACAATATTTACTGGATGCCATGCTATTTTTTTTATTTTTTTATCTATGCCGCAAGCTTAAGAAATATTAATAAATAAATCATAAACTAATACCATGGTGCAGGGTGTATTATATTGTGGGAATGACAAGGAGCTCACTAATGCAGTGGAATTGTGCATTATGTGTCAGTGGGAGTGAAAAATATGAGGATCTGGCACATCAATCAAGGTTGCCATTTCAACATGGCAGTATTGAACAGTGTGGATTAGCCACCCACTGTGAGGAATCAGTGAGGGACAAATAAACGCATGATGATTTTTTTTTTCATCCACTGTCCCTCTTTTGTCCATACTGTCACTGCGTTGCCTCAAAGTAATTATCAGCTGATGAATGGTAGATTGTTTTTCCAGCTCCCTCTCTGCTGTTGTCCTCTGGTAGATGCTGAAAAGGAACTGTGTTACAGAAATGTCACATCTTAAGTTTGAAGTCGGAGAATCTCAAATCAAAAGCAGACAGGATGGATATGTGCTGTTCTGTGACTTTATTCATTCTCAGTGTGCATCATTTTTCTTCACACGTCTCATAGTTTAAGATTTTCATCAAAGTCATTGATCTTGGATAAACTGTATTTTAAACAAAAACTACAGTTTACTAGACCTTAGATTTTACTTTTGTATCTCCGGTCATCAGTTCTATTGTCATTGTCATAGCCAGATGAATGTGGGTCATAGTTCCAGATGGAGCCTGTCCTCACCAGGAAAAACAACATCATAGGTCATTTGGTCGAATGCTTAAAACAACCGGGGTTGATGTTCTCCTGACTAGCGGCCTCTTGCAAATGCTTTTATCAGTAAAAGTCTGTCAGGAGCAAAGGAGGAAGTAGTGTGATGTTTTCATATAGCCACAAAACTTAGCAGGGAGGAGGTGGATGGATGGTTTGGTCAACATTGGGTTATTTTAACCATGACCACAGTCGTTCCCTAACCTTCATTAAGTAGTTCTTGACACCATAGGTTCTCTGACTTTAACCAAGTTTTTAATTTAACCATAACTACCTTTCCCGAACCCTAGCAACGTCACTTTTGTGCCTAATCCTAACCAAACCCGAAACATGGTAGATCAGATAATGCTGATATGAATCTTAAATAACAATTTTTGAAGACAATGACAGCCTTGTACTGCAGATAGTGTCACATCAGAACGGGTTGTTTTGGAAACCATGTATTTTGTCATTTAGTTTTGAGGATTTGTTAAAGTAAGTGGTTTGAAAAGATCTGGTTAAACTGTGGACTTGTTTACAACTGTCTGAGGCTCGTGCACTCTGCTGTAAAACTCTGTCCATACTTGTTGCATCCTGTGATTTCCCCTGTGACATTGGTGGGTAAAATATTGGAAGGTCCACATGTAAACCTTCTAAAATCAATCCTTGCCTTCTTTGGCCTTTTTCTTTGACAACTGTTGCCCCTTGCTGCCAGAGGAGACATTTAAAGTCACCAAATATTATACTTGCTGAGGGTGAGTAGGTGAGAACAGAATATACTGTAGACTTCTGTCTGGACACGTTGTCTCCAGCTCAGTCTCTGGCTGTCTCCCCTTTCTCTCACGTAGAGGAAATGGAAGCTGCTCGCTGGAGATAAGCCTCTCCTTGCCTGTGAATTGCAGCTGCCACTGTCAATATGCAGCGGCGTTTCGGTATCCATTTCTGCGTGTCTTGTCATTGGCAGAAGTGACAGGTAGATTGGATGGAAGACCTGCAAGCTGGGACGGGTCACCGGCTTGGGCATCTGACGCCTGGAAAGCTGGTGTCAGCCCGCTGGCCATTGGCATTCAGACATACAGCTCAATGTGCATTGAAAATGGGCCTGTGAAGTGAGACAAGGCTGAATGCATGTATTCCCTCCCAGAATGCATTGGAAAGAGGGGGATGATGTATGATGTGCTGGAGGTTTGAATGGAAAACATTGGTCATGCTTGTTGATTTTAGCCTCCTCAGTGTCACATTATGTTGCATGAGCCTGTAACATTTCACCTAATCAACATTTGACGATGACAGACAGCAGATCTCGTGTGTTAATATTCGTGTGTTCACTGTCCTCCACCGAAAAACGACACTATAAGTTGTTTGTACAAGCAGCGATTGCGACCCATTACATTTTATTGTTAGGCGGCGCACTCTGTCCATAGTAATTATGATGGGAGCAAAGCAGGACATCATGTAAGATAATATTAAGAGTGAGAAAGACCGTTTAGGGGTGGTGGATGGGAGGACAGGAGACTGGTGTTCGTGTCCCATAAATTAAAAGTAAAGGACGAGTTATTTTAACATTAAGTAACAAACAAAAATACATCATGTTCTGCGCCACATGCGTAATTATGTCATATAGGCATGCACGGAAGTGAAGTAATGTAACAAATGTACTGTTTTTAACCCAAGCCACTATCTTTTTCTAACCCTAACCAAGTGTTGCCTAAAACTAACCAAACTGTGACCATTTCACAACGTTAACATGTTTAAAACAGCGACCGTTAAATCTTGGTATGACGACAGAAAACATGTCTACGGGTAGTATTAGAGGGTAGGAATAAACGACTTATGTGGTCGTTTGGTTTGGAGGACTTGTTGAAAATATTGAGGATGGAAATTTTTTTTTTTGGGATTAAATATTTATTTTATTTACATACTTTGATGGGAATTATAAATGTGAAAACTTTCATAATGTCAGGAATCTCGCTGAGGCCTCTTGTGAAATCTGTCAACTTCTATTAAATTGACCATTATGAAAATGACATTAAAAAGGCAATTTCCATTTTATTTTCATTAGCAACAGGCTAAAATCAGGACACGATTCAAATGCAAAAGCCCTTTGCAATTTAATTTCCAGGACCCATTGTCTGCCAGTTTGCAAATGAAAACGAGTCCATTTCAACATTCAATGTCATTATAGTTATGACATTGTTATGCTTAAGAGTATTCAAAAAAAAATGTCAGTGGGGTTTTTATTTTAATTTTCATTTTGGCGGTAATCATGCATATTCAGCCATTGCAATGGAAATTGGATGTTAAAACTATTAATTTCAATGTTGTCATACATAATGCTCACACATCAATTAGATTATAAATTAAATTAGATAAATTTATATATTATAGTATTATATTATTAATTTTATTATTATATTATATATTTGCAGACATACAATATACTTCCATACATAATTAAATACAAAAACAAAAGATTAATGCATCATGCATTCATGCTTAATGGGTGCCTGTATACTGTTAAATAGTGTAAATGACTTTGTTGCATATTAATAATGATCTGTGTTAAAATATGGCTGAAAAGTGTTTGATAAATGAGGCCCATTTTATTTAAACAGCACACCTACTAGGCGACAGCCAATTACCCTTGCGGGCCAGCATGCAGGAATTTGGTCCTCAATATGTTTTGACAGCGTGGTGCTATATCATAGTTAGCCCCGCAGACACACTCGTCAGCCTCATACTTGATCCTGAACACAAAACTGTCAGCCAGGTCAGAGTCCCGGGGGGGGGGCTGACATTGTCTGCAAAACACAGCCATATCTTCCAACAAATGGGATACGAGTTTGATGTTGTGGTGGTTTATGTGTGGGTGGAAGATGGGTGTGGAGGGGCATCCAGAAAGACCTGCGTGCACAATGACATTGTGAGACATAGGCAGGGTGACAGAATCCAGGCTACCAAAGAATGCAGGGGCTCTCAGAAAATAACACTGCATAGATAGCTCCATGCCTCAAAGCAATATTTTACTAAAAAGAAAAAGCTGAAATGGAATTCTTAAATAGTCCAAAATTGTGTTTATGCATATTTTCCATCAAACCAAAAGTCAGAGGAGAATATTGACATTAGTTTCATCCCATGTACCCAGTAGCTCCTGGACATGATGACCCAAATTCCCCCAGGTATCACCATGTGAGCTGTATCATGTAAATACATGCAGCACCATTGCAATTGGAATGGGATCAGATTGGCCAAACCACATCTGGAGGTAATCTGGCGCACACTGTGATCGGATGTGATCCAAATGTAGGGATTCAGAATTTATATAATGAGAATGCTTGCCATGTGAAAATTATGTAAAAAAAAATATTATTATTGAGATAAGGAATACAGACACAGATCGTTATACCAGGAGTAAATGGGGATGTTAATTTAAGATAAAACGTACATCTACCTTGTTTACATTTTGTAGTAGATAGTTCCATTAATGGCGACCATCAGCAGGTTTCTCGTGTCAGAGAGTCAGTTTTAATGTTCTGTAATGTCGCTTGGTATGAGAACTTGATGTTGGCCAACAAAAACAAGTTTGGTAGCATCATCAAAGATTTCAGGGAGGAGTCAAGCCCAGCTTTCAGAAGGCTACTTCCCTTCTGGAGTGCCGAGATCACCTTACCTTGCACGGCAGCTGGATTCTCACAATATCGCAAGATCAGGCTTCAAATAATGCGTTTGTGTTTGAACCACCAGCAGTTCAGACCAATCAGCATCCTGTGAGGAGCTACTGGCAGCTACGGGCCTGGATTAGGTGTGTGTGCTGGGCTACTGTACGCTCATAACAACAATGGTGGCTCCTAAAGCAGTTAGAGTAAATTGAGTATTTCTTCATTGAAAGAAGAGCAAAGAACGGCACTGAAGGCTTTTCTCGATAGAAATTAGAAGTTTTCACATTTCTGTTGACTGACCATCGAGTTTCATAGACAGATGGTTCATCCAATCACCTGCCAGTTTTTTTTTTTTTTTAAGTGCTTGCCCTTTACCAAACAGTTTCCAATGACAGCTTCTCAGATGCTTCTGTGTAACAAACCATCTGACGGCATCAGGTTAAAGATCACCCCCATCGGTCAGAGTTTCAACTGCTCCCCTCAGGTTATGAGGACCAAGAGATGTTTCCTTCGTCCCTGCTGCCATTCACATGGTGAACGGTAGATAGTATCAAGCCGTTGCCTGGAGATTGCTCATTTGCACAGATTGGTCATTGGCACAAATGGCTTAGATTGTTTACTTGTACTTTGACCTGCATGCTGAAGAACCTCATGCACCACTCTGTAAACTGTGTCCTGTTGTTGTCCATCAGTGCTTTGTGTTTTTTGTTGTATGAATCCTGGCTGCAAACCATTTGCCCTGTAAGGGACAATAAAGCTAACTTTGAACTTTGAACAAAAGGTCCTGCATCTCTTGCTACAGCAAGATGCATTTGATGTGAAGATTAAGATGGATGGATGGATGGTAGACAGACAGACAGACAGACAGACAGAAAGTAATATAAGAGATCCTGTCTAGTCCGTGGGGTGGTTGTGGCTCCAGAGGTAGCTGTCGTCCAACTGGAAGGTCAGTGCAGTCTACATGTCGAAGGCATGTATATGTTCAAGCATTCACTCCCTGCACTCAAATATAATAATATGTATGCTGTTATTCATGGAAACCTTAAAATGTGAATGGTCATGGACATTGATAATGTACCTGTAATGATGCAGTATATGGGGAGCTTTTATCGCAGTGTATAAATATTTCATCCCTTAATGATCTTTATACCTGCCTCCCCCCTCCCCCTCCACACTGTACCTTTACTCTATTGGAGCCGTAAAGCGGTCTGCTCCATAAGGTATCTGATGCAAACTCGATGCGGCAGTCCAGCTTAAGGCCAGCCAAGGAGGAAGGGAGCAACTGTTCATGTGGAAAGCGTGTAACTGTGTGTGTATGTGCACAATCACCTGCAGAGAAGTAGGGCACCGTCAATGCATGCAGGCTTAAGTCAAAGTGGCAGGTGCATCATTTGCACCACAAACCCCCTGTTTATTCCTGTATACACAAATACAGTTGTCATTGTATTTGTTTGTGTCCAATGTATTTCTTTCTTTTTATAGCTTTTGCATTCATTCGACATACGCAGGGATTAAAGTCGCTATGATGGATTTCCTTCAATTGAAGAGGCCACGTATGAGATCAGTGTAGATAGATTTTAACTTTAGAGTACAAAACCAAGGGCAAATCAGCGGTCTAACCTGTGCCATCTATGTATTAGATTTTCCCCTTGTGTTGGCATGTGACGCCGGGCACACTGCCTACTGTACTACTGTACTTTTCATTTTGATTGTGCCACCGCTCGACACAGGAGCACAGCTGCGATCCAGTGCACAGCCCATGGTCAGAGCATTGGCCTCTGCGCTCACCGAATACTGCACACTCCATTCAACGTTTGCGTCTGTGACAAGATGTTTGTAAAAGTAGAGAATGCACGCAGCAGGATAGCCTGTTTAAAAATGTTTCTCTGTGTGCTCAGCTTCTCGTCACTGTGGGCGCATGCCAGCTGCTGACTCCGCATCAGTGACACGCGGACCCCCCTAGAGGGTCCGAGGTCCACTCACCACAGTCTCACTAAATCCTGTGGGAAACACTGCTTATACAATTTATATTTGTGCAGACTGTTTATAATAGAGAACACTGAATATAGAGCTGAGAAATGTATTTGTAGAATAAGCCGTAAGGACCGAGCATGGGTCATAGTGAGTGAGCTTGTAATGATAAACAATGCAATATATGTATTATGAAGATTTTATTTGGTATCAAAATTCAATAGACTCTAACCAGATGTAGTGACATATTATGTTTCAGTCTAAAATGCTCTAAAAGGGCCGGACAGTGTGTACATGTACAGGCCTTAATGTGGGGGCCTCTTGTGTTTTACAAATACAAATTGTAGATGGAGAATATGACCTGAAAAAAAAAGTCTGTCAGAGATTATTGGCTCGCACACCATCACGCTTCACTATGTCGAGCATAAACCATATCTTAGTAAAGAGGAGCGCCGTTGAGGCATTTTCAAACACAACTAAGATGGCTGTAGCTGATGTGGCAGTGCTATTTTCAAATTCTGAAAAATGGCAAGACTCATTTCTCATCAGGAGGAGGAGGAGGAGGAGGGGACGGTGGATGGCGTGAAATCTAGGCGAGACGGCTGCCAAGCAGCAGACAACTGTTCGCGACCAACAAAACCGGGTGTTTTTTTTTTTTTTACAAGAGGTCAGGACAAACGAGTGTGATTGAGTGGTATGTGACCAGGGCTCTGACAGCTGGAGGGCACAGCGTGCGTCACTCTTTACAGAACGTTAACTTATCGTCCATCAGTGTGGATGCTCACATCGTTATCTTTATAGTTATAGTCATTGGTGTGGACGGCCCTTAACTCACATTTGCAGTTTGGTCTGGTGATGTCAGGCTAATATAAGTCATGATTTGGTCAGTGACTTCACCGTAGAGCTTTTTCACCATAGAGCTTTACCTTCAACACACACAGGTCAATGCACTATATCTGTATACATTTATGTCAGTGTAGTCATAAAACTTTATCTGGCTCACATACTTCGTTGTTTGCTCTGTTGGCAGCTGGTTTTGTGTTTTGTTCAGGCGATATTGGGAAAACTCCAAAAATGACATTATGTTGCTTTAACTTCATTATGTACACATTTAACTCGTCGAAACTCCCATATTGAAAATTACCATGTTTTAATTAAAAATGTCAACCTTGAAAAACTCAACATTTACTTCTTTCTTATACTAAATGCAGTTGATTATTTTATCGTAATGACTGGCAGTTTCATTTTTTAATTACCTTGGACTGCTGACATTGGTGGATTTCCTGTTATGTTTACTGGCTTATGTTGACACATATTAGCAATTCATGACTCCAGGTGGGAGATATCAGAGCCGGCAAAAAATCAACAACAAAACAAAAAGAAGGAAATTGGATGAAGGCAGGTTCCATCACAGTGTGGATGTTTCTGTTGAAATTATGCTTTTTAATCAGGTTTTGGGTTCAACTGCTGAAGATTATGTTGGCCCTGTGTCTGTTTATTTAACAGCAGTAGTGCTGGCAAACATTAGCTATGTACAAATGTACTGATGACAATATGAAAGCCGTAATTGTCAGTAGAGAAGAAAACGGGAAGTTAATTCAGGATGAAAATAACCTGAAGTTAAAGGGATAGTTCAGATTTTTTTTAGGCGTGGTTGTATGAGGTCAGTGTATTACAGGCGGTCGGCACGGAAGCTAAGCAATGTACTTCTGTGGATGGTGGCAGCAGCAAAATGTATTTTAGCCATCTAAAAAACATCCCACCCAAAAATAAACTCACCTTGCCGTCAAACAGCCCTGTTTAAGTTTATGTGGGGGAACGGAAGCCATTATCTGTGCTCTCATCAAAATTTTACCTTGCAGAACACAGGAGTTGCTGGTCGACCTCTGCCTCCATCGGTTAGTTTGTTTGTTAGTTGCTAACCCTTTTAATACAACAAAGTCACACAATAACACAAACAAACTGACCAATGGAGGCAGCAGTAGACCAGCAACTCCTGTATTCTGCGAGATAAAATTACTGTTTTTGTCAAAGGAGTCTGGTGGCTTTGAAGAGAATAGAATGGCTTCTGTTCCCCCGTGTAAACTTAAACGGCTGTGAAAATATTCTAAATATAGCATACACTTAAATGGGTATTGATTTTTTTTTTTAGGTGCTCCTTTTATAGGTGGCTAATATATGTTTTGCTGCAGCCTCCGTCCACAGCAGTGCATTGCTTAGCTTCCGTGTCAGGACTCCTGTCTGTTTCTCCAAACAGGAGGCGTGCCGACCGCCATCTACTGTAGCTAATACACTGACTATAGATATGTACCTCATACAACCACAATTCAAAACATCCAAACTTTAACATGAAATATTGTGATGCCTTTGACACAGAATAGGCCTAATGTTGTCCAACAATACTTGAACATTGTAGTTGCTGATACATGAACACATGCAAGACACGCACAACAGCACATGGACACTTTACTTTCTACAATTTGGGACAGAATGACTGCAAGACATTCCTGTTCAAGCTGAAGAGTAAAACGGAACTTAAACAGCATAAATGAGGAAAAGTAACTGAGCAAGTGCTTAACTTTATGTACTTTTAAAA